>JAVTVY010014957.1:0-59320 GCA_036873755.1 Hanleya hanleyi
ACAGATATGGTATAATAGAGCACAGATATGGTATAATGCGAAACAGATATGGTATAATAAAGGACAGATATGGTATAATACAGCACAGATATGGTATAATATAGCACAGATATGGTATAATAGAAGGCAAATATGGTATAATATAGGACAGACATTGTATAATACAGGACATATATTGTAAACGCAGGACAGATATGGTATAATAGAGCACAGATATGGTATAATGCGAAACAGATATGGTATAATAGAGGACAGATATGGTATAATACAGCACAGATATGGTATAATATAGCACAGATATGGTATAATAGAAGGCAAATATGGTATAATATAGGACAGACATTGTATAATACAGGACATATATTGTATAACGCAATGCTAGACATGTCACAAGTGCGCACCCGAGTGTACAGGGCAGCGATGCGCTGATTGGTGGGAAAACCAATGTAGAAGAGTTATTGTGGGCTGCCGGCTTATAAAAGTGGGGGTAGGTGGGAATGTTCAACATTTTCTGTTGAAAACAGGGGGCGCGACGGAACAATGTAATGAATGTGGTCAACTCTTCAAACGGCTCAATCAGTTAAGACGGCATCAGCGTTCGATTCATGGTCCGTCGCCACGGCATGAGCAACCACTTCCCACTGAAGAGATGCCTAGGAAGGTCAGTCCCACTGAAGAGGATTCCAGAGAGATGAAACTTACGGAGACACCAACCACCCATCACTTGCCGAGCACCGAGCCCATGTCCAGTTTGCTTGTGTCTACAGTCGAGGAGGGCCTAGGTGTCCAGCCGGACACCGGTGATACTGTTTCACACACGCCTGACGAATTCGAGCATTTCCAGGAAGATCCAGTGGACGCCCCCAGTGATCTCTTACCGGACGCCCATCCATTAAGTGACATCTACAGGGACCATTGGTTCATGATCCGGCGATGTTTCCACCGTCATCGCCCCCTACTAGATATCTACAATTTCCGGTTAGAGGACCTGTCTCGTCTCTTCAAGTACGTGGAAGCCATCTTCAACGATAAAACTATGGCCTTCAAGTTGAATCTGGCGTTTGGTTATGTGCTGCAGCATAAGGAGAGAGACCAAGTCCGATACCTTTACCCGAGCAGTAACATCCGGGTATTTGACCAACCGTTTACCATCAGCACGAGGGCGTCGCTAGAGCCCGGGCGGGACCAAGTGGACCAATTGGATGTCTTGAAATGGGCCCAACAACAACGCCCCAACACCCAATTGGTCGTAGAGATGGTCACCAATGGCACGTTTTTCTTTACCAAGCTGACCGACCACCCCATCGGATGAATGTATTCACCGGTGCACTGAAAGATACTCAGAATGCGCAAACAACTAATTGAGGATATGGTATAATACAGCACAGATATGGTATAATAGATGGAAAATATGGTATAGTACAGGAAGACATTGTATAATACAGGACACATATTGTATAACGCAATGCTAGACATGTCACAAGTGCACACGCGAGAGTACAGGGCAGCGATGCGCTGATTGGTGGGAAGACCAATGTAGGAGAGTTCTTGTGGGCTGCCGGCTTATAAAAGTGGGGGTAGGTGGGAATGTTCAGCATTTTCTGATACGCAGCCGACATGTTCTCCTGTTCGACCTGCCAGAACCCATTTACTCGCCCAGAAGATTTGCGACGGCACGAGTCCTCCATCCACAACGGCGCACCGTATACTTATATAACCTGTGCACGGTCATTTAATCGGGAAGGTGCTTTACGGCGTCACGAACGCTCACTCTACGAGGGCGCGACGGAACAATGTAATGAATGTGGTCAACTCTTCAAACGGCTCAATCAGTTAAGACGGCATCAGCGTTCGATTCATGGTCCGTCACCGCGGCATGAGCGACCAATTCCCACTGAAGAGGAGCCCAGGAAGGTCAGTCCCACTGAAGAGGATCCCAGAGAAATGAAACTTACGGAGACACCAACCACCCATCACTTGCCGAGCACCGAGCCCATGTCCATTTGCTTGTGTCTACAGTCGAGGAGGGCCTAGATATCCAGCCAGACACCGGTGATACTGTTTCACATACGCCTGACGAATTCGAGCATTTCCAGGAAGATCGAGTGGGCGCCCCCAGTGGTCTCTTACCGGACGCCCATCCATTGAGTGACATCTACAGGGACCATTGGTTCATGATCCGGCGATGTTTCCACCGTCATCGCCCGCTACTAGATATCTACAATTTCCGGTTAGAGGACCTGTTTCGGCTACTTCAAGTACGTGGAAGCCATCTTCAACGATAAAACTATGGCCTTCAAGTTGAATCTGGCGTTTGGTTATGTGCTGCAGCATAAGGAGACAGACCAAGTTCGATACCTTTACCCGAGCAGTAACATCCGGGTATTTGACCAACCGTTTACCATCAGGACGAGGGCGGCGCTAGAGCCCGTGCTGGACCAAGTGGACCAATTGGATGTCTTGGAATGGGCCCAACAACAACGCCCCAACACCCAATGGGTCGTAGAGATGGTGACCATTGTCACGTTTTTCTTTACCAAGCTGACCAACCACCCCATTGGATGAATGTATTCACCGATGCAATAAAAGATACTCAGAATGCGCAAACAACTATTTGAGGATATGTTGCCTGTCCGACGACGATTAGAACAAACGGATCAGAGCGAACATGGCCGAAGATGGAACTTCCTGAAATGGCGACTTCTGATTGGGCAAGAGCAGCCGAAAATACATCTAACGGACAAGAACGAATATGACAGATGCAGCGCCAAATGGCGGCCTCGGATTGGAAAACAGGCTACTTGTATTGTAAACATACCCAACGCGGCTCCCCCAGCTTGGGTATGATGTACTGGAGGGGATAATAAAATGATTAACCTGTCATCCTTGTTGTTGTTGTTGTTCTCTCACCGGTCTACATCATCGGCGTTAAGGTGTAACGACAGGCGTTGACGGGCGTCACCGAATTTCGACGAATTAGCATCAATTTCATGGACTATCCAGAAAATCAGAGCTTCAGGGCTAATTCACCAAGGCATTGAAGCATTGAGCTTGGAGTTGGCAGGCGATGATACAAGGCGACGCCTCACACGACGCATTCGGACCAAGGATGGTTCATCTCTACCCCAAACGCTTTCCTACACACACCAAAATGCCCGCTTTTGCTAATACTTCTACTGATGACGTCACCAATGACGGGACAAGATGACGTGGGCATGCCTCAAATCGTGGTCTACATACCGAGAGCTTCACTTTGACCCCCTACACGACGCATTCGGACCGCGGATGGTCCCTCTCTATCCCAAACATCTTCCTTCACGCCCCCAAAATGTCCGCTTTCGCTAGTACTTCCACTGATGACGTCAACAATGACGTCGCAGATGACGTCGACATGCCTCAAATCGTGGTGTACACACCGAGAACTTCACTACTTTGACACACTACACGACGCATTCGGGCCAGGGATGGTCCCTCTCTTCCTCAAACACCTTCCTTCGCACCCCCAAAAGGCCTACTTTGGCTACTACTACTGGCGACGTCAACGATGACGTCACAGATGACGTGGACATCCCGCAAGTCGTAGTCTACACTCAGAGGGTTACAAGATGACGCCCCACACGATTCAATCGGATCACGGATGCTCCATTTCTACCCCAAACACCTTCCTCTACACCCGCCAAATTGTCCGCTTTCGCTATTACTTCTTCTGATGACGTCACGAACGACGTCACAGATGAGGTGGCCATGCCTCAAGTCGGGGTCTACACTCCGAGAGCTACAAAATGACAACCCACACGACGCATTCAGACCAATGATGGTCCCTCTCTACCCCAAATACACCCCACGTACCCCCAAACTGACCACTTTACTTACTACACCTAACTGCGCATGCGCAGCTTGACGCGACTTGCAATCAAAAAAACACGCCATTCTGACTCTACCCCACAAAAGCTTCACTTTGACACCTCCCATGACCCATTTGGATTAATAGTGGTCCATCGCTACCCCAAACACACCCCCACGCATCCCCAGAATGTCTGCTTTCTATATTACAACCAGGCCGTGCATGCACAGAATAATGAAAACGGACGACACATTAATCCAGTCGGATGCTCCTCCACGAGAGCTTCAAAATAAGATCTCATACGATATCACCAGACCACTATGGGCTCACCTAAACCTCAAAACGTCCACTCAGCACTATTTACCCACTACGCATGCGCGCAGTGACTTTTTTCAAAAAAAATCAGCGCTTAGCTGCGGGACCCCGCCCATCGTGTTCTACGTAATTAATGAGACGTGAATAACAAGATCTTACAACCCATATCGCAATGTCCAGGAGTAAATTTCCCAGTATGGATCTATCCACTGAGTCAGTGTGGGCCTAAATACAGACCTACCCGGTACCTGCCCTTTTCAAAAACATTCACCGCTGAACTTCGAGACCCCTTCCATCGTGTTCTACGTGGTGGGACGTGAAAAACAAGATTCCACAACCCATATCGCAATGAACATGTGTGAATTGTCCAGTATGGACCTATCCACTAAGCCAGTAGGCCTATGGGCCTATCCAGACCTCCGTGAACTTTTCGAAAAATTTCACCGCTTTCCCAGTATGGACCTATCCACTGAGTCAGTGTGGGCCTATATACAGACCTACCCGGTACCTGAACTTTTCGAAAATAAAATCACCGCTTAACTTCGAGACCCTTCCCATTGTGTTTTACGTGGTGAGACGAAGATAACAAAACCCCACAATCCATAGTAAAATCCACAAAAAATATCACCCCCATACCCCATACAGGCATTTTCGCGTATAGATGCAAATGTTCGAATCATTCTCCTATTGTTGAGGTAAAGTACGTGTTCCGCATTTTATATTTTCTGAGACAATTACAAGCGTCAGATCCGTCATTCATAATTCAGCCGTCGTCCATTAGAGAATATCCGCGTCCATAATCCAAAGACCTATTCCATATTCCATATAACAGCATTAGCACCGAATTCAAAAAGACAATCATAGTGTACATACACATAGGCTTGTTTCCTGCAAGAGAGAAGCGGTCAAGACATCATGATGTTCCAAAAATATCAAATCCGTATCGCTGATCAGTATTCTTAATCCATAATATTCGTTGCAAAGTCGTCATCCAAAGAATAATGTATCTCAGTCACGCTTTGATTGTGACTGTTCATATGAGTACCATCAGGATCTTGAAGTACATGTGTCCATACGGCCCCTAGCCCCGGGTTAAGCGGATTAGACACAACTTACGAAACGTAACGCCATAGATCTTGCACGCTACGCTCGTATTTTGCTATCAGCATGCGATATGTATTGCAACAATGTTTTGTGACGTTGATTAAAATCGTCCCATTCAACACAGGATCGAGCAAATGCTACTAGGCGTGATATGTATACACCATATGCAGGTCCCACTGGAATATTACTGTCCAGAAAGGGATAGTTTACGATGTCGAAATTGTAATCGTCTCTTTTGTCATACAGTCGACGAGAGAGAAGGCCGCCTCATTTTTATAGAGATATAGGTCTAAATACGATGTGCCTGTAGGGTTATCTGTAGTTTCCTTCAAATCCAGTGAAGGTGGATATATATCCTTCACTGCGTCATTTATATAGCGATTATCTACAGCGAGAAGATCGTCTATATAGCGTTTGGTGAATGAGAAGGAACGGGCTTTGAATGGATCGGTTTTTGAAAGCGCCTGCATATAGTCATATTCATAAGAGAACAGATATAGGTCCGCCAATAGGGGTGCACAATTAGTACCCATTGGAATACCTATATGCTGTTGATATATTGTGTTGCCAAATTTCACATAGATATTTTTATTGAGAAATTCAAGCAACTCTATAAACAAAGAAACATTCCATGAATGATATCTCTTGTATGTAGTAGAGGTAAAGAATGCTTTATGGCTTCCGACATTAATATATCTACGATCAGTTTTCTTGAACACAGATACTATTAATGAACTTAGACGGCCAATAAGGTCCTGATGAGGGATTGTGGTATAGAGAGTCGAGAAATCCCATGTGGATACATGTCTATACGGTATGTGACCTTTAGCATCAAGTTCTTCCGTAAGACATTTTGAGTTTTTCAATATCCACATACATTCAACGCCAAAGTTTTTAGAAATAGTGGCGCCATACCTTTCCCAAAATGCTTTTACCTCCTGAAGAGCCCTCGTCAACAGGGTTGAAAGAAGCTTGGTGATGCAGCTTCTAGAACCAGCTATGAATCTAGCTTTGTATGGTGATTTATGCATTTTGGGAGTCCAGTATACTTTTGGTATATCGTTATGTTTGGTTGGAAGACAACTACCTCTTTCCTTGAGAAACGTTTTGTGATTGTTAAATAAATCTTACAGAGTGAATGCAGATCGAGAGTAAGTAGACGTATTTGATGACGATATGTTTACACTCAATTCTTCAACCAGCACCTGGTAATAGTAATATTTACATATGAATATTACATTATTTGGAGCTTTGTCTGCTGGGACTATGACGAATTTACTCTGGAGAGTTGCTAGCACTTTTTGCGAACTGGGGTTTCTCAGTACTTGTTTGCTTGGGGAAGGGTACTTCTGTCAGTATGGCGGATTGTTTCAACGACCTTGCTCTTGGTGAGGTCCAGCCAATCATCGAGTACTGTAGGTTCAACTTTTTCTCGCTTAGACCAATCAATAACGTACTGTTCCAAAGCAGACAGGACTATCTTCTGGCCGGCCTTCAGATTTATATTTCTCGGCTCTCTATATTTAGGTCCCTTCATCAGGAGTAATCTTAGGTCCTTGTCACACACTACATCAAGGTCACCCGTCACAACATGTTTGCATGGTGTATAGATAAAGTTCGACGATTCACAATCACAACTATAGCCCCGCGGCGTGTATAAGTTCCAGTCAAACTCCTTGACAGCATTAGAGTAATTGAATATTTTGGTGGCTATAGATTTAGTATACTTATATGAAATGTAAGGAGGTTCTGTGAACTTAAAATAGTTTGGTACAGTATTGCGTACCTCTGGATCATTCAGGATTCGAGGTAAATTAATAATGTCCAGCCCTTTATCTAAGTAGTTGAGTTTCAAGAAAAACCGATCTTGGGATGTTTCGATTATGTTCACTGGACGATACAACCGAAAATACGCTATATCTTGACATACTTTAGAAATTTTGGGTGGTATTATATTTCCTGAGGGCGCAGATTGTTGTATATCTCTGGCTATATGATTTAAAGCTCTCAGAGGTAACGCATACAGAACTGTACGTAAGCTATGTGTACTATTGGGTGTGTTAGTTAAAGCCACTAAGTAATTTAAAGTGATATGATCGTGAATCATCGCACTATTAAACTTTCTCCAACCATGGCTACGATGTCTCCGTTGATGGGGTTTAAATAGCTGGGTAATATTGGATATATTTGAACGGCGGTTTGTAACATTGCCAAACCCACTGACATTATCATTTAAACCATACGGAAACACTGACCCAAGTTCTAGCATCCATAATAGTTCCCGCTCATCATTTAGATACACCCACCCATGACTTGATAGGCAGGCCCGATAAGCCGGGGACCGATATTAGCCCTTTTGGACCTAGTTGATAGGAGTTTTCCCCTATTTTAGGGGTAAAGTCCGTGTTCCGCTTTTTATATTTTCGGGACAAATCCTCAGTGTACGTGCGATCGCAATGGACGAGCGCTACACTTCGACACCTCACTCGACCCAGTCGGTCCATTAGTGGCCCCTATCGCCCCCAAAATGTCCCGAAGATTGGCGAAGATTGCCGGAGAATTTCCCAAGGCTCTCCGCGTATTTGGGACTACATTCTGTCCACGGAGGCTCTTTCCCTCGACCGCATCACCACCAGACCGCATCAACGCGAAAGAACACATGCCCCCAAAGGTCACGTGACCGGAAGTGCCGGAACTATAGTGACCTTGACTTCTTAATCACGTGATCTCCCCGTGACCTCCCTAAAAATGACGAAAGTATGTCACTTGACCTTATCCGTCTTTTATATACAACTTATGTCTTCACGTTGTGCACGTTTAAGCGCAGCCCCTATACACAATTAGGCGCATTTCCACAGTTAGACGCAAATTTTCAACACGATTAGGCGCAACGAATAATTAGGCGCAAAGTGATTTCCACGGATAAGCGCGTTTCCACGATTAGACGCATATTTCTCACACGAATAGGCGCATTTCCACAATTAGGAGCAAATCTCCTACACGAATAGGCGCAGTTCCACAATTAGGAGCAAGTTTTCTACACGATTAGGCGCAACGCAGAATTAGGCGCAAGATGGTTCAAATGATTAGGAGCAGTTACATGATTAGGCGCAGCCTCCTTACACGATTAGGCGCATTTACCCAAATAGGCGCAAATTCCGTACACGATTAGGTGCAGTTCCACAATTAAGCGCAAATTTCGTACACGATTAGGCGTAGTTCCACCGTTAAGCGCAAATTTCCTACACGATTAGGCGCAACACGTTATTAGGCGCAATTTTTTACACGATTTGGCGCTGACACGATTAGGCGCAAATACACGATTAGACCCACGACAGCCCGCAGTTCTCGAATCTGCCTTTATAATACCATGAAGTCATATGGCTGATATAATAAAACTGACTAAAAGTAAGCCGTACCCACAATTCCTAGTAAAAGCTTCAGACTCAATTCCCCCAGTTCACAAACATAATGTTTTGAGGAAAGAAACATGTTGATTTTGAGGTCAATGTTCAATGTCAGGGTCACCAAAGTCCCAAAGAAGGTAGTACTGTATTGGGGGGAGCTATATAGTTGTTGCACACTAAAATTATGCAAAGATCTGCAAGTCTGCACCAAAATGTACCTTGTGTCTTTCTAATGTGGGATGCCAAATATTAAATGTGGTCAAATGTGCAGGCATATATTGAAGCCCCCATTGGCTGTGAATTTAGGGTTGACTTTTTTCTCAGAAGTTGTCTTCTTTTCCAAAAGATAATCCAACGAAAAAAATGGAATGATCTTGTTACGCAAGAGGCTGTTCGCTATTGCAAAGCTCGTCAAGATAAGCAAGGATTCAGTGTGAAGTTTCTCAACATCCATATAGGTGAGATTCCATAGATGCCTGTATTCATAATTGCACTGAACTTCACTGTTTGTCTCGTTATTAAATAGTTTGATGTGTTATTGCTACAGGCCAGAATATTTCGTGAACGGTCGGAAACTTTTTTTCGGTTCCGTCTATTCTATCTATGGGAACTCTCCGGAAACTAATATTAGGTTCCGTGAAATAATTGTATGGGAATCTTTTTTGTAAATGTCACAAAATGTTGTTTAAATTTTTGTTTTCATTTGCCATTTGTCTTTTATAAAATTGTGATCATTGTTCAAGCATGGTGAATTGGCTGTAAGGTATTTGAAGAATCAAAGTATATTTACTTCAAATATGTTCGTAAGGGATTCTGTCAACCTAGTTTAAAATTGAACTCGGTGTGGGGCCAGGAGTCTTGTCGTATAGATTGACAGTGTGCCGTCACTGGGAATTTGTATCAATTGGATTCCATATACATACTCATCTCACACCACATATAGATAAAGGGACGTCATCTTGAAATTCACTTTTCCGTGAGAAATTACCGGATTTCAAAGGCTCGATTGAGAACAAATAAACGCAATATGCGGTGTTCTGTTTTCTGTTACACTTTATAACATAAATCCCGGGTCGTATATGGCGCTGCGGTGCAAATCCCCCGCTTCAAGCATCTTCACAATGGCAAATTCGACACACATATTTCTTGAATTCACATTTGAGGTGTCTGATGAGGAGGCAGACTTTCTGGATACTGCAATTTACAAAGGTGACAAATGTGAGTTACAAATGGGACAGATGCAACTAGGAGGGTGTACTATATATTAAATGCCGCACAAAGCATACAGAAACTTATTAATACCTACACAGAAGATCTGCACCAAACATCCTGTTTCAAATATTTCATGAAAGGTGACATCTCCAGATACGTCTGAAACTAATAATCACACTGACCTCATATAGAAAATGGATACACTTGAAAACAATCTTAGGCTGAGGGGTTACAAATTAGAAATGGAAATCAACTGCAGAGATGTGAACTTTAATCCGGACTCCTATAAAATGAGACACATACTGAATAAGTATTGGTATATTATTGAGGGATTACGGAATTACATGGTCCCCTTTTTTCAATCTCCCTGTACCCTCTCTTTGCTAGTGCGTTGGAAAATTGGTTATGGAATATTTCCCTGGCCCTATTACTATGATCTGAAGAATAAATGCTAACAGATGGAATAGCAAAGATTTGTATTTGATCACATATCATAGTTTTACGGAATTACAGGGAAGCAACCACCATAAAAAGACCGGACAGTTAAATACATGTTCTATCAAAACTCAAGGGTTACTCATTTCCTATTTTGTTTTGTTCGCATCCAGAGTTTCTAAGCTACATTATCTCTGATTTCCAATAAGTAGGGTCTCAACTGATGCGAGCGGTTAATCAAACCTAAGTTACAGAATTACATTTCGGTCCATTTTTGAGGACTTAACATACTTTAATCCTATCTGGCCTGGGCTTTTTGGGACCTGTCCAGGCCTGGGGGGGGGCCGAAATGGCCCCCCCTAATTATTTTTCTTACCCCTTCAGCTAGGGGGCTGAAACTTATCACACTATACCCTTGGGTCAAGCTCTACCAGAAAATGTGGAAAAATCCAAGATGGCCGCTTTGATGACGTCACAGTGACGTCATTTTCAAAAACGGCATTTTTTGGTCGATTTTTCAGTCAGATTTTCCGAATTTTTTATTTTTGTAATTTCTCCGCAAAAACGGCATGATAAATTAGTAAATATTAATGTGATGTGAAATAAAATAATTTTTAACCACTTTTCATCGCGAAAAAGCAGAAATTTTTAAGAAATATGACAAAAATATCACTTTTCAGCCACCCCATGTGGCCGCCATCTTGGATTTACCTATGATTCTCTGCTCGGGGGGTCATGCAAATAGGCTCAAAATGACCCCAATATGACAAACTATAAAGTCACTGAGTTTCAGCTCTCCATTTTTTGTCGTTCCGGATATGGCGAGGAAAGTTTGGTAGGGGGGCCATAATGGCCCCCCCAGGCCTGGTAGGGTTAAGAGTGTCATATTATCCCAGTTCAATAGATTCTAAGGACATGCCCACATGTATGAAATATATTGTCATTGTCACTGACAACACACCCGCATTCAATTGGAGGCAAAGGGGCTAACATTACTGCTAAATAAGATAAGCAAAACAAAACTGAATGATATAACTGAAATTTCATAATTGTATTACGGAATTGCATTTCATTAACAATTCCGTGGAATTGATGTGGAACACTACTTTTATCAGAAATAACATTTGTATGTTTTATGCTTTGTGATTTCCATGCAGGAATTATCCCAAGAGACACTTGAATGTATTCGCAATGTACATGTATATACTGTAGAGATAAGATGATCACCTGAAAAAATTCTCATCTTGCACTACTTGCAGTCATGGCAGTAGGAAATCCTCAATTATGTTGTCTTTTCTTGAAGTTAATCCTAGGAGGCAATTCAGTTGTTCGTGATTGGATCTTCCATTGCCTATCGTCAATCTTTAGTTAATTTTGTCTTCTTTCAGATGAGGACTCGAGTAAAGAATTGGAAGCTCCAGCAAAAAAGAGACGTTAGTATACCAAGGTTGGCATCATGTATATCACTCCTAACACTTAGCACTCAAACGACTGATGCTATTCCTGTCTGCCTTTGTGATCCTGGTGATAAATCTGTATACATTGTCGCCTAAGGTTCTTGTGGTGTCGTTCGTAACACAAGCCAGAGGAGAGATGCTTTGAAATATTACGCAAGGACCACACACACATGGCAAGGGACAGAAATAATAGAATACTCACTCATTTAAAAAGAAATTTTCAGAACAATGACTGGAAAGTTCCCATCACAACAGCATACATTTGTTCCTTCCATAATACATCGCAGCGATACAGTGCAATGTCAAGATGTCGTTCCGTAAATAACCTAATGTACTTGCATTGTTTTCATCAAGTTGTTGTTCTAACAAATATATATATGCAAGTTGCAAACAATTCTTAATAGCTCAATGAAGGTGATTCCTTGTTAATATCTTTTGCTAAGTTAGGCGAAAATTGTTATTGTCATTCTTATACATGTAGGTCAACATATCTCTTGAAGTACCATCTAGTTCCAACTGTCTGCTTAACAGATATGGTTGGTGGAGTTTAATAGCCCGCAAGGTTGCGAAATAGTATGCGGTCAATCTCTCAGGGCTAAGTGAAAATTGGTGACACATGTAGCTTGTATGTACATGTGCATCAGTACTGCAAATAAATTGCTTATTGATGTTGATCATGCATGACATCAACAGACATAATAGAACATTGGATTTCTTACAGTGAACTTATACAATTGTACTTTTGTATGGGTCGTGCACAGCCCCAGAAACGACTTTGAAGTGAGGAAGAGAAACGGGCAGTTTTGAGATTGAGAAACATATAACCCTGCAGTAACTTCCAGACAAACGAGAGATTGACCAATGTATGGGAAGAGAACAAAGCCTTGGGCAAAGGACATGGAGAAACAAAATTATAGGTCAAAAGTAAAAGCGACTTTTTTAAGACCATATGACATGTGGCAGCACCCTATTTACACATGTGACACCATGGAAGATGTAGATTAAGTGGGTAGATATCCCAGTGTTGTTTTTGTTAAAATTTGGGATTGAAATGGCATGGTCCATGTCTTCTTATCTATTACAATAAAAAACTAGAACTTCATAAATAGCTGGAGTTAACAGGTTATTGTAGATCCATGAGTGATTTAAGTTTGATCACATGATAAAATCCATTAAGATAAAATACAGAGTAACAGAGTTCCGAATGAAGAAATAGCTATTTTACATTTCTGGAGTTTATATATGAATTGATAATTTGTTGAATTGGATATTTCATAGAGTTTTTATCATGTGTAATTTTAAAAATGATTAAGTTTGAGAATAAGAGGATCCCAGATAACTTGATTGTGAGATGACCATTCCCACTTCAGAGAAGCAAAAACAATCCCAACATACTCGGCTGGTATTGTTTTGCCTTCCTAAGAGTGGGAATTGTCATCCCACAATCATGTATCTGGGATTCCTTTTTCCCCATATGATCAAAATTTTGCGAAGTTTAACAAAAACAGAACACACACGTCCAGCGTTATTTACTGTGCTCTGGTTGGCTGAAATTATAGGCTCCGACCATACGGGACGATTTTTACCACCCCTGGTGTATGCTTTTTATAAATGGGGGAGCATATGGGAAGATAAATTACCTTCCATGTCACAGTACCTGACTAAATTCATTAAGATAAATGTCAGTTGGAGTCAGAAAGAAATATACCAAGGTAAAGAAATACTATACCTATTTTACATTTTCTTGAGTATGTATATGAATTAATAACTTGTTGGAATGGCTTGGATAGCTCATAACAGTTTTTATCCTCTATAATTTAAAAAACATGATTTATTTGTTTGAGGAGATAAATTATGTTCAATATCACAGTACCTGATAAATTCATTTAGATTAATGTCAGTTGGAGTAAAGAAGAAATATTCTCGGGTAAAGAAATACCTATTTTATATTTGTTGAATTGGATAGTTCATCGAGTTTTTACGGTGGCTCATAGGGGACATACAATACAATTTTAATTTTTACATGTCTTTTGTAATTTTGTATTTATTTTTTTCCTGGAATTTCTGTACGTCCCAAAATTAATTTCAGTACGTCTCGAAATTAATTTCAACCCGTCCCGAAATTAATTTCTGTACGTCCCGAAATTAGTCTCTGTACGTCCCAAAATTAATTTCAGTACGTCCGGAATTAGTTTCTGTCCGTCCCGAAATTAATTTCTATACGTCTCGAAATTTATTTAACCCGTCTAGAAATCACTTCTATCGGTAAGTTTTAAAGTTGTAATTATCACATGATCAGCGGTGTTTTAGGTGAACAGGGAAGGATTGTATTTCCCCTACATGAGCCACCGCAGAAAGGCAATCGCAGCTATTGCGGTGAAGCTGAAGTTAGATCGTGGAAGTATTGAAATTATTTTCGTGACGTACAGAAACTAATTTTGGGACGGGTTGAAATTTATTTCAGGACGTACTGAAATTAATTTTGGGGCGTACAGAAATTTCAGGAAAAAAGATAAATACAAAATTACAAAAAAGAATGTACAAATAAAAATTGTATTGTATGTCCCCTATGAGCCACCGTAAGTTTTTATCCTTTTTAATTTGTTGTGAAGATAGTTATGTTCCAGTACGTTATAAAATGCACTGTCATGTTCCACAGGCTGCTGGAAACATGGTTTTAATATGTATCACCGACTATATATTAGGTGAAATGAGGATAAGTCCAGAAACACTGTCTGAGAGCCGGTGGTCAGATATGAACAACTATTCTACTCCATATTGTATATCTCTGAAGTTCTCAGAAATGTTCGTGTGAAAGAACTTTATTCTCCATTGCCATTTTCTATTGCTTTCAAAGGCTCCCTAAGGTAAATCGGTCGGTAGTTGCCAGTTTATTTGCTGAAGAAAGTCACCAGAAACAATTGATAATGGTAGTCGAGAACAAAGCGCTTTGTACGAACATCTCTGGTGGCCTCCGGGGAAAACACTAAGTTTGGGGATGAAATAATGCTGTTGTATTTGAGATCTGGCCATGTTCTGAAACTTTTCCCTGCCTGGTCCTCTTCTGAATGAAAAATGGTGGTGTATTACATATACCATGCTTCAAGCAGCCTGTTTGAATTCTCTCTATTCTCTGTTCAAGTGTTCTCTGTAAGGCATTGCATTTTGATGGGGCTGACCAGTCCAGGCCCTGTGATAGGTCATGTGAGTACTTTTCACGGGGCTTAATTACCAGCCCAGGAAAAAGTTGCTGTGGTTGCATATGGTTTTCAGAGAGAGTCTCAGGTAAACTGTCAGTCATGATCCAGGCCAATAAATCAGCCTGTGCCATTGTGTAAGGCCTGTTGTGGTAGCAAGTTCGCTGTCGAAGTTAAAGAATTCTGTGTTAAAGTGTTGAATTCTCTGAATAAACAAAATGTTTTCATAAATATCGGTGTTACCTCATCTGTCCAGTGGGTGAAAAGTAGGCATAGTTTAGAGGAGAGAGGGTTTGGAACATGCTTTTTCGTCTATCATGCAGTATTATTATTTTTCAATTATTCCGGTATGTCCTCACTTGTTGCTGTCAACATGTCTACACTTAATTGCTATATCATGCACTCCTGTTGCTAAGTTGCTCCTGTTCATCAATTTCTAGTTGAAACGATGATTTCAAGTTGATCACACCTACTTTTGTTCACCCATAGTGGTATGGCCCCAGTTAAATAGTCCTGTCCAAGTTTCCCCTTTTGGTGATTGTGAACTGGATTTGTCGCTTTCAACAATTTTTGTTTTTCCACGACGGTGCACTGTATGTGTACTCTTTTGACTGCTGAAATTCTTTTACATCATTTTCAATAAATAATACTGAACTCGAGACATGACTACATTTAGGTTATTAGCAACCATTTGAGATCATAGCTGGGATAATTGTTATGTATCGTACGAGATATGTCCTGAATAGTAGTCTAAACCCCTCTTTACACCAGATTGCGATACGCAACACCCAATTGAAGACATATCTCATCACATAGGTAACATCAGCAACCATTTGAGGACATAGACGTAGCTAAGATTTATGGAAGGCGCCGTCTCTTGACTGGTGAAACGCTTGACACCAGCTTCCAAGTAACAATACCCAACTAAGGACATAGCTACATGTACGTGTTTGCAAGAATGAATAGTTTGAATGTATGTTTTTTGAGCAACCATTTGGGGACATAGGTGAGAAAAATGTCCTCGTTTTGAAGTTTCATTTCGTATACAATATGTCCTCAGTGGACTAGTGAAACACTTAATTACACCAGCTTCCAATTACCGACTCGGAGATCTGCAACCATTTGAGCACATGAAGAAAGCTGATGTTATTTTCCCTGTTTTAAACGTTTATAGCATACGGAATACATCCTCGTCATCGGGTCAACACTTCCACACCAGCGGTAAATAAAGAGTACTCAATTGAGGACATAACCACACACACAGTCGAATAATTAGCAATCATCTGAGGACATATTCATCGCTGTCTTGTCCC
Source organism: Hanleya hanleyi (assembly GCA_036873755.1). NCBI lineage: Eukaryota > Metazoa > Mollusca > Polyplacophora > Lepidopleurida > Hanleyidae > Hanleya > Hanleya hanleyi. Next base: position 16,285 of record JAVTVY010014957.1, read on the forward strand.
TGTTTTGAAGGTTTATATCGTGTGGCATGTGTCCTCCCTTGACCAGCTTAACCCGTTTTATACCAGCGTTCTATAAAGAATGCTCAATTGAGGACAGCTACACACTCGTGAAGAGGTGACAACCATGTGAAAATCATAGTGGTAAAACAACTTTAAAGGTGTAAAATAATAGATTCGTAGCCATTCATCAACTTTCCATGCACATAAATACAAATTTTGATGAACTGTTGATATGTCCTTCTTTGGACAGAAGAAAATGTGTTCTGTCACACATTAGTGAAATGTCCTCTTTTGTTATCTTTTTCCTGCCGTCAAAAACATTAGTTGTTGAGATCGGTCACTATCGTATGTAATGTGTCCTCTTGATTGATAAAACACTGTCCACACTGGTCCGCTTTCAGCAAAGAATACCCAATTGAGGACATGGTTTTATGTGTTCATTAAGCAACGCTTTGAGGACATAGACATAGATTAGGTGAATTTCCTCGTTTTGAAGGGTACATTTCGTATGGAATATGTCCTCTATCGACTAGTGAAAGTCTTCTTACACTAACGTCCAATTACCGGCTTGAATGATCTGCAACCATTTGAGTACACGAAGAAAGGTGATGTTATTTTCCCCGTTTTAAACGTTTATAGCGTACGGAATATATCCTCGTCATCGGGTAAACACTTTCACACCAGCGTCAAATAAAGGGTACCCAGCTGAGGACAAACCACACACACAGTCGAATAATTAGCAATCATTTGAGGACATATTCATCGCTATCTTGTCACAGTTTTGAAGGTTTATATCGTGTGCAAGGTGTCCCCTCTGAACCCCGTTTTATACCAGCTTTCAATAAAGAATATTCAATTGAGGACAGCTACACACAAGAAGACAAGAAGGGACAACCATGTGAAAATCATACCGGTAAAACAACTTTAAAGGTGTAAAACAACATAATCGTAGCCATTCATCAACATTTCGGGCACAGAAATGTCTTCTTTTGAAATGTCTTACTTTGGACAGAAAGAAATGTGTTCTGTCACACAGGAGTGAAATGTTCTCTTTTGCTATTGGTCATACGGCCGTCAAAAAAACGAGTTTTCGAGGTCGGTCACGTGCACAATCGACATATTACGCTGTTACTTGCAACTCTTCAGAACGGGTGTTTGTGTGTGTTGTTACTCCCGCGGGGTTAAGTCGTCACAGCATTAAGATGGGCCTTGAGAAGGTTACCACGTTACAACGGCGACTGACTTCCACACCTCAATAATACCTGAACAGCCGGAGTGATCATACAAAAAGCGATTGTTCAAGTCGATTGTTTCCAGCCAAACAATCTGTCAGATCTAGATTAACCATTAGAGAAAGCTCTGACTACACATTTATGCATTCTCCATGAAAAAGATGGTGCGCAGGCGTATTTTGGCTTTATCAATTTTGATCGACACAAGAAGCGTGAATCTGAATATGGGAGCGACGGAAAATGAATCGAGCGTTATTTTGAAAGAACGAATAAGTTCGATGTTCATATGTTTGACAGAAGTGCACGGCACATCGTCTTATCTGTGACAACCTGAGCCCACCCCGATTGGTAACGGATGCTGCTGATTGGCCGAGTGCCAAGCGCACAACCCCATGCCATGAGAATGCACATTGGTTGCAAAATGTTGCTGGATTCTCTTACCTCTCTTCTTCGCCGGCATCTGGCAAATTTAACCACTCAAATACGAGAACAAAGAACCAATGAACACAATTTCCTGTCTGAACTTACCCGTGTCCTCCCCATAGGATTGGTGAAATCGAAGTCCGGGGCAACAAACAGGTAACCACATTTTGACACCTTTCTGGAAAATATAAACCCATAAAACATTTACCTACTTTGCTTTGCAAGTCTAGATTTTTCAAAAAGTTATTAAAATTCCAATAACTTTTACAGAAGTTGAAACTACTTCACAAGTAGTTCACTGACTATGGCCCAAACCCTGCATTGTCATAAACCAGTTAGAAATCTTAAAACTTTAAATGGCAACTTGACCAATTCAATATCATGGCCACACTTACAATTAAACTGGCAGAATCAAACCAGTTTCCGGTAACATTTGATGGGTTCTGGGTCACTTGGGACAGGATTCTGGTTTATACAGTAAATTGGGATAAGATTCTAGTTTATGAAGGTAAATTGGGATATGATTCTAAAAGTAAATTGAGATAAAATTCTTGTTTACAAAGGTAGATTTGGATAAGATTCTGGTGTATAAAGGTAAATAGAGACAGCATTCTGTTTAATAAAAGTAAATTGGGATAAGATTCTGGTTTGTAAATTGGGATGAGATTCTGGTTTATAAAAGTAAATTGGGGTAAGATTCTGGTTTATAAAAGTAAATTGGTATAAGATTCTGGTTTATAAGAGTACATTGGGATAAGATTCTGGTTTATTTAAATCACCGAGGACAGAATTATGGTTATAAAAGCACAGAGCATATTTGAAATATTGGGATTATGACCCCGACTGTATTTTTAAGTGGTTTGTTGAACAAAGGGGATTTACAGTCATAGATAATTATGTACATGTTACACATTTAATATCAAACTGTTATAAGAGATTTCATCTCATATACATATACTTGAACACATTGAATGCAATATTCATTACAAATGTCAATTTCTATGTACTTTCATGTGCAATCAAGCTGTTCAAAATATTCAAATTTCATATTAGGTTATTTTAATTCTCTCTAGTGCAGAGAAATATGTTGACTTCAGTTACATGTAAATACCAGAATTTGAATTGTAAGTTTCACATCACGCCACTTGTATATTATGTAGGTCACTTTGTAAGTTAATACGATACTGACAAGTCAGAAAACATGAACAATGTATGCACATCTATTTTTTTCCAGTGTCTCAAGAAAACTTGAAATATCCATAGAAATACATGAACAAAAGCTGCAAGCCAAATTACATTGTAAACATAAATGGGTCTTCGTCACGCAATATTAAATTTTCATTTGATTATGCTATATTTTTTAGATACTGTCTCAACAGGCTTCTTTCATTCTGATAAATTGTTTCATTCATTCGATTGTGCCTGGATGTGAACTAAAAAGCAATTAATAATACACATGTAACTGGAGCCCGGAGCCATATAATCAATTTGACAAACTGAACAGCACGATACAATGTTGGATCGTAGTAATTACAAGCGTCTAGTCCGTCATTCATAATTTAGCCGTCGTCCATTAGAGAATATCCGCGTCCATAATCCAAAGCCTTATTCCATATTCCACCAAATTCAAAAAGACAATCATAGTATACATAAACATAGGCTTGTCTGTGACTCATTTGTTACAATTTGCCCCTGGCACACCACTCATAAATTATGTAACTTTTAAACTCCTGTTATTAAAATTTCATGCATGAGAGAGATGAAATCATAGAGCGACGTCAATTGTCAGATTTGTGGATCTGAAATAGTCAGCCGTAGATTGCCAAAAATATGGTTATTAATTATAAAGTGTAAATCTTTGCATGTACATGTAACTGCACACCCTAAAACCAGGGGAAATTCATGCATTTATCTAGACTACCCCTTTCATCAGATCTGACCAATTCAATTAAGCAGAATTTTGTATTACATATATGCAGTATACAATTATTTGCCGCCAAACACCATTGTGACAAATCATTGCCAAATCGAAATAATGACCCAATGTTTAGCTAATCAAATCAGGGGTTTTATAGGTGACCACTTGTAGCAAGTCGAGCCAGACAGCAATGTCCGCGTATTGGCCGCATTGTCGGCTGCTCTTGTCAAATCAGAAGTTAATTGTGCTGATCTCAGACTGCTCTTGTCCAAAGGACATTTTTAAAATCTGTTTTTTCCTACAACAATGTGATTTTAGTTCTTTTGTTTACTGTAGTTAGCCGGTTCACGGAGACGCCTCTCTCTGAAAGCGTATCTGGGGTGCATTGACCTAGGAAAGGGGATGTAAACATAGGGAGCGCAAATTGGTGCAAAGGCAGCTACGGCCTCTCCCGAGCTGGGCCGTCACGTGACCGCAACTGAGTAAAAGGGGAAATTGGGTTTTATTTAGAGGCACAAATGTGCGAATCAGGGGAGATAACCAGAAATTGTTCAAACGGAGTTATCGCCCATAAACGAGATACAATTTCCGGTTTATATACTACTGATAATGTTTGTCATGACTTCAAATTGGAAAGTTAGATCAAATAGTACTGAGAATGTGTCAAATTACCAATTGAAAAGGCTTCCAAATCTTTCTAATTCCATACACGAAGCCAAGTTTCTAATAGATAATATGTCAGTGGAATGAACTAATAAATGAACTAAGCAAATAGTATAGCATTCAGTAGTAAATAAAGGCGCATGAAGGGTCATATTGACCTACTTAGGCCGCAGGTCAAGGCTACAGTTCAGGTTCTTTCGATCAACCGAAAGTACCCTTTGATCCCGGGTCGTATTTCTCAGCAATGGGGTGAGTAGTAATACTTCAGCATTGCCGGGCAAAGCCCAATGTTAAGAGTTAGTCGGTAACCTGCTTGACTCCTTCAGAATGGTGGCAACCGATTGCGCAGACCATCTACGATGCCTCTACGATGATCGTTCATGTACGATTTTTGACAAATTTCGTCTCTTACAATGGGCTGTGTCGACTGTGTTTGATCGGTTGTCGGCGGAAGCTGAACGTTAAGTAGTAGTCGTTAACCTGCTTGACAGTATGAATCCTCGAAGACCACCGTGTACGATGCCCCCGTAACTGATCTTTCATGTACGATTTTGACCAATTTCGTCTCTTAAAACGGGCTGTGTCGGCTATGTTTTATCGGTTGCCGGGCAAAGCTGAATGTGAAGTGGTAGTCGGTAACTTGCCTGACTGTCTGAATCCTTCAGAAGGGTGACAGCCGATTTCGGAGACCGTCTACGATGCCCCGGAATTGATCTTTCCTGTACTATTTTGACCAATTTCGTCTCCTAAAACGGACAGTGTCGGTTATGTTTAATCGGCTGGCGGGCAAAGCTGAATGCTATATAGGTGGTAGTCGGTAACTTGTTTGGCCGTATGAATATTTCAGAATGGTGGCAACCGATTTCGAAGACCGTCTACTATGCGGATTTGATCTTTCATGTGCCATTTGAACAAATTTCGTCTTCTAAAACGGGCAGTGTTGGCTATGTTTAATCAGTTGGCGGGCAAAGCTGAATGTTATATAAGTGGTAGACGGTAACTTGTTTGACGGTATGAATGTTTCAGAATGGTGGCAATCGATTTCGAAGACCGTCTACTAAGCCCCCGGAATTGATCTTTCATGTACGATTTTGACAAATTTTGTCTCCTAAAACGAGCTGTGTCCGCTATGTTTAATCAGTTGCCGGGCAAATGTGAATGTTATGTGGTAGACCGTAACCTGCTTGATTGCATAAATCCTTTGGACGTGCGGCAACCGATTACGAAGACCGTCTATGATGCCCCAGAAATTTATGTTTCGTGTACAATTTTGACCAATATGTTTACTCGGTTGCCGGACAAACCTGAATTTTAAGTGGTAGTTGGAAACTTGCTTGACAGTTTGAAAGGTGATAAGTGGTGCTCTACGATACTCCGGAATTGATGTATTAGTTTTAATCCTAGCAGGCCTGGGAGGGGGTGCGCATTAGGAGAATCTTCCCCTCTCCCTTCCTAACCCACCTACCAAACTTTTTCCTCTGTCTATGGAAAGACAACACATTGAGAGCTGTCGTACTTTGTAGTTTATAATATTGTGGTCATTTTGAGCCTATTTGGTCAAATTTGGCGACCATCTGGGGTAACATGAAAGTGATGTTTTCGTCATTTTTCTTCAAAATTCCTGCTTTTCTGGGAGAAAAAGCGAGCAAAAAGCGAGCAAAATACTAATTTCTCATTCTGTTTTTGCAAAAAAACATAAATAAAAAGATCGAAAAATCGGAAGAAGAGAACGACCAAATAAATCGTATTTTTTTTCAAACTGACGTCGCTGTGACATCATTAATGCGGCCATATTGAATATTTTTTTTACATTTTCTGATATGGCTTTGCCCAAGAGTATGTGGTAAGTTTCAGCTCCCTAGCTCAAACGTTAAGAGGAATATTTAGGGGAGAGGGAGAAATGCGCCCCCCCCCTCCGCCGGGGGCCTGCATTGCGCCTACTAGTATGGACTGTGTCGGGTGGGATTATACTGTTGCCGGGTAACACTGATTGATAATTGGTTCTTAACCCTACCTGGCCTGGGGGGGGCCATTATGGCCCCCCTACCAAACTTTCTGCACTATCTCCGGAACGGCGAAAAATGGAGAGCTGAAACTCCGTGACTTTATCATTTGTCTTATTGGGGTCATTTTGAGCCTATTTTCATAACCCCCCGAGCAGAGGATCATGGGTAAATTCAAGTTGGCGGCCACGTGGTGTACCAGAAAAGTGATTTTTTGTCATATTTCTTCAAAATTTCTGCTTTTCCGCAATGAAAAGTGGGCAAAAACTATTTTATTTCATATCACATTAATATTTGCTAATTTTTCATGCAGTTTTTGTGGAGAAATTGCAAGAATAAAAAATTCGGAAAATCTGACCAAAAAATGCCGTTTTTCAAAATGGCGTCACTGTGACGTCATCAAAGCGGCCATCTTGGATTTTTTTACATTTTCTGGTAGAGCTTGACCCAAGGGTATAGTGTAATAAGTTTCAGCCCCCTAGCTCAAGGGGTAAGAAAAATAATTAGGGGGGGCCATTTCGGCCCCCCCCAGGCCTGGACAGGTCCCAAAAAGCCCAGGCCAGATAGGGTTAAATGGTAGTTAAGCGGTATTCGGTGACCTGTTTGTCTAAGGATTATAATCGGAATGGCGGTAAATGAGCGTTTGTTCGATACTACGGAATTCATCTATCATCTATCTTTTCAAATGTATACATGGAATTTTATTAACCCTATCTGGCCTGGACGATTTGGGGTGTATCGCAGCCTAGGGGGGGAGGCGGAAAGTGCCCTCCCCTCATCCCCATATATTTTTTCTGTACCACTACGCCTAGAGCGCTGAAACTTACCACACAGTATTTTGGGTTCAAGCTCTACCGGGAAATGTAAAATCCATGATAGCCGCAATGATGACGTCACAGTGACGTCATCTTCCCGTAAGCCATTTTTCGGCCTTTTTGGGGTCGATTTTTCGAAATTTTCAGTTTTCCGATTTTTCTCTCGAAAAAAAATCAAATAAAATATAGAATAATTAGTTTTGCTTAAATAAAATACTTTCAAGGACTTTTAGACAAGGAAAATGTAACGAAATGGAGCGAAAAGATTGAAAAACACGACCTTCGCGGATACCACATGGCCGCCATTTTGAATTTATCCATGATCTGCCAGGGGGTATATAAAAATAGGCTCAAAACGACCCCAATAAGATAAGCTTTAAAGTCACAAAGTTTCAGCCTCCTCGTTTTTGTCGTTTCGGAACAGCAGAGAACAGATCACTAGAGGGCACTTTCCGCCCCTCCCCCCCCCCAGGCCAGGTAGGGTTAATCGTGTTGTGGATTTCCGTTAATTTTAAGATATATGAACTATTATGTTTTGGATAATCGGTGGTTAGGGCTCATCGGCATATTTTAACGATCGACAACCCTGTATTCGCCTTTCAGTTCGAATGCGTGGCCGCATATTCAGCCTGGCAGAACCGGATGAATCGACGTCCGCGCTTTCGCGAATTCACGACCATGGATTCGCGCGAATCCACGGCTGAAAGTGACTAATGAACCGGTTGCTAACTTTTCCAGGCTGCGTTAGTAGACGAATACATGCTCTCGTGCGCCGTCGAGGGTCCAAATTCGAACTGTCCGAGAAAAGGTGCTTCGAGGTTATGAAATAAATATCGAGGCGAACTTGAGAAAGATAAAGCGGTCTCGTGAGCGCTCTTTGGTTAATCTCGGGTTAATACGAAACACTGTGCAAACTTTTAATGGCTTTATATGTAATACCATTTCCCGGTATATACCAGGCCGGCCTTTATTGGTCGTTTGAATATATCTCAGAATAGATAGAACTAACTCTATTACAGAAAAAGGCAAACTACACTTACATGTGAACTCTCGTCCCCTGTAATAAAAGAGACAGAGTACATACGATAGAATTATCGACTGCTAATGTGAACTCTCATCATCTGACACAACAAAAACACCAGAGGGCATACGATGGAATGGTCGAATGCTTCGAATCGTGTCTCCATATAGTTTACCTAACACAATCATGCAATAACGTAACGGTAGTCCAAATAAGGGGGGGTGAAGTCTACATATTATTCGAATTTTAATTGTCATGAGCTCATCAAAGCATGTAGCGGGGGATAAGTTTAATGATGCTGACAAGACAACACGACTTCCATGTCACTCAACCCGATGGAAATTTGCAAAACAGGCAGGGTGCTTAAACTCTACACAAAAAGGTGAATTTCACGTACTGGTAAATGTATTGTTTATCAGTGGGGGTGGCCACTGTCTGCATATATTTACATAGATGCCCTCTAGTGTGTATGTTTGTATTTCATAGCGTATGGTCTGTACAGTGCAGCTTGGAGAGGCCAAGATGACAAATACATTTACCTGTAATAAATATGCTATCCTATATTTCATATATCCAAAATAGCATGGTCAGAGAGCAGAATATTTTAATATCGACTTAAAATATGAAATGCAAAATAACCATTCATGGCAAGACTGCCTTAAATCTCAATCAAATAATATTGTTTGACCACATCAGATATGTATGACAAAGCCTTTGCATCAATGAATATTTGTTTAACCCTACCTGGCCTGGGGGCCATTATGGCCCCCCTGCAAAACTGTCTGCGCTAAGTCCGGAACGGAAAAAAATGGAGAGCTGAAACTCCGTGACTTTATAGTTTATCATATTGGGGTCATTTTGAGCCTATTTGTATAACCCCCCGAACAGAGGATCATGGGTAAATTCAAGATGGTGGCCACGTGGGGTACCAGAAAAGTGATGTTTTTGTCATATCTCTTCAAAATGTCTGCTATTCCGCGATGAAAAGTGGGCAAAAACTATTTTATTCACATCACATTAATATTTACTAATTTATCATGCAGTTTTTGCGGAGAAATTGCATAGATAGAAAAGTCGGAAAATTTGACCGAAAAATCGACCAAAAAATCCCGTTTTTAAAAATGACGTCATCAAAGCTTGGATTTTTTTACATTTCCTGATAGAGCTTGATCCAAGGGTATAGTGTGATAAGTTTCAACCCCCTAGCTCAAGGAGTAAGAAAAATAATTAGCGGGAGGCCATTTCGCCTCCCCCCCAGGCCTGGACAGGTCCCAAAAAGCCCAGGCCAGATAGGGTTAAATTTAACCTATCACTAAATCGAAATTCCATCAACCGGCTTCCTCAAAGAGGAACGTCTCATACTTGTTCATCATGGTTTTAAACGTCATTAGAAGGTAATTCTTTTATATGGTAAATATTAAGACTTGACATCATAAAAATGTAATTCTGATACATGGCAAATATTAAGATCTGATCTGATTTCATACAGAATGTAAAGAAAACCAAATGAAGCATTCTAAGTTATTTCGCCGTCTGGTGAATATATGCATATTCCGCAGACAGTAAATATTCAGTCGGACCATAAACGGGTATGTCATTCCGTGTTATATGTTCAGCAAATATATGGCAGGACTGAGCATTTGCATCCAGTTTGGTGTATATTGCAAATATATTCAAATGTTAAGGAATGACTGTGCTGTAAATATATTGGAAATATTTTCATTTTCCAACATTTTAAACTCCTTTAAATGTTGTCAATAGTAATACATGTATTTCATTTTGCAAAATAATGCAAATTTGGAAATGTGCTATGGCTTCCATCATAGCTCTCTAGATTTGTATCTAATACCGCTTATGCCGGTGCTAGGGGCCGTGTGGTCATACCATCCAAGTTGCCACATGAACAGGTACAATAAAAGCGTGCCTGAGATACAACACATATCACGAATCGTTAGATTCTTGGTATGTGCTTTAGAATAGGTTAACCAAAGGACTATTCTGTGAAGTCATGTGACGCAGTCAGTATGTCGGCACCTCTTCCCACTTCCCTTATATGTGTTGTAATTTGTTGCGCACTGGATGTAGGGTACATAATATTATCTTTGATCAAACAACACGCTCTCCTGTATAATATGGGTGTGTATAATACGCGATACGTGGCATAACACGATCAGTGCGAGGGAAACTGTGTGGGGTTTCTTTACTTATTTCATACAATACCAACTACAATAAATTGGTTAGAAAGATCCATTCCTTGGCGATTTCCACTTCTATATCGAAGATTTTGTAGAGAAGGGAATATGGAAGTGGAATTCAAGCAGATGTCAGTTTCGGTTCTATGTCACTTACGGCCTCGTTATTGGCGCGGGTGGATGCGTAAATATAATTCCAGAAAAAAATATCCGGAAAACCGACTTTATTGCACCAAAAAACCGGCAAGGCAGATTTTACACCCATGAATGTAGCAATAAGGTAGGTGTGTGGGATATCGGGCTTACGCTGTAGCCTATGACTGGAAAAAAAACTCGGTGTCGTGGTGTGAAATTTGCTGCCGCAGGCGCACAAGCTGATGACGCTTGCATGTGCAGTCTATGAGTAGTATAGAAAGGACATTTTTCGGAGGCGTATTCGTCCGCTCAATGGGTCGTACAAGTTCCAAATGAGGCGCGCAGGTTGTCTTGAAGCGATCGGAAACGCTGCGCAGTGAGTGTAAACCCTGTACATTGACAAGAAGCGATGGGCATGGTTCTACGCTTGACGAGCTGCTCGAATACGGAAACCAGTAGGCCTAGATCTGGAATGTCGATGCCGGAGTCTGAGATGTAGTCTGCGCATGCGCACTCAAAAAATAAAGGGAAAAAGCTCACGTTCGGGTGCGCAGAGGGGATCCGGTTACATTACCCCATAAGAGCGGAGGGTCATATCAAAGCTCTTGGTGTGACTCGTACAACCCTCCTTTACGACCCCCATTTCCTCATCCACATTCCGTTCTTCATAAATTCTCGCGGAGATTTACGGCTTGTATACTACTGGCGAAGTAGAGTAAGCAGGTTGTCAGCTTCGCTGGACTAACTTTTCCTCCTATTCTTCAACGTGAATGTAATAATGATATACGACATGCTTTCAAAATTTGACAAAATATGCTTAAGGCTAAATTCGTCGAACGGTAAATCGTGCATGTTTTGTTAATTTTATGTCTGTTATCAAAGAATAAAGACGTGATTCCATGTTGCAGCATAAAAAGGAACAAAAATCAACTTAATACCTGTACCCAGAAATTTCTTTCAGCTTTCAGCTAATAGTACATCCAAGTCGCTGGATTTTCAGATACACACACACCCAACTTTTCGTAGTCCTTAATCTCTTAAAAAAGCCTCAAATCAGTCAGACGAGAGATGGAAAACAACAGCATCAACAACGATTCTATTTCCATGGATATTCCCTTATGAAAATATACCACACTTTACCACAAAATACTACAGCAAACTTGTGGTAAAGTGAGGTATTTTGTAGTAAACTATAGATGAGGTATAGTATTTTGTGGTACTCTATAGTTACTACAATTTACTGCAGTGTCAGTGTAGTATTTTCTACAGCAGTGCTTTAATATACTACAAAAACCAAAGCATACCACAACTCAAGTGTAGTATTTTGTGGTAATTTGTAGTTTCTACGGTTTACTACAGTGTCAGTGTAGTATTTACTACAGCAGTGTTTTACTGTGAGACAGTGTTGTTGAGCTATACTACAAACTGCAACACATCTGTAGTATTTTGTGGTTTCTATAGTTTACTACAGTGTCAGTGTATTATTCACTACAGCAGTGTTTTACTGTACCGGTACTACGGAGTTGTTGAGCTATGCTAAAAAAAAACTAGCATACCACAACACAATTGTAGTATTTTGTGGTTTCTATAATATACTACAGTGCCAGTATAGTATTCACTATAGCAGTGTTTTACTGTACTAAAGAATCATAACCACAACACAAGTGTAGTATTTTGGACCCTATACGATCCAGATCTTATAGGATTTGCAATTTTATGTGATCATATACGATTCAATATCAGTTCACAACACCCAAGTAATGTTCTCCATATTTGGCTGCTCATAGTTGGAGAGAGAGATTTTGTACCACAAATCTCCAATCTGCTGCTCATGAGGCATCAAATATCAATTTTGGTAGTTTCATATGAAATTCATCTTAAATTTTAACTTGAATTTAATACAAACTCATGATTAATATTTTCAATAACTATACTATATTACAATTGAATTGAATGATTAATTTTATTTTCATATTGTGTGAATATTCTATCGTTATGCTGATATTTGACTGTGAAGTACTTTGAGATGCCATTTAGGAAATGCTAATAAAAATTTACAAAAAAAATCTAATTGCCATCCATCATAGTTCGATATCCAAACAAATGCAATGTCACTGAAAACTAAATTTAAATATTCTAACTCAAATTGAATTCACTAATAATCTTCATCTGAAATTTATTAAAATTGGAATAAATGTATGAAGTTTTGAATTTTTAATTGTTTTGAATTTAAGTTTTATTTAAAATTGAATTAAGGATGTCCGTAATTAACTTTTCGAATAATGTGTGTTGTTGGATTCATAATTGTGTAATATGAGGAAAAAACAAAGAAAAAATATAGGTCGGTGTGCATTGTTTACTTGTTGACACTGTTAAAAAGACGGACCCATGCTCCATTTGATAACCTAGAAAACAAAGGGAATAGCCCAGGTTTTGAATCCTATTCACAAAAAAATTATATAAATAGCATTTAACTTTTTCTTATATTCTAACTGTTTGAAGACAATCACAATGCCTATCAAAATTTATCAAATTGGATGAATGTTGCTGCACAAAATTCTCGGCTAGAAGACTTTTAAAGGAAATCTCTATCGCTTAATCTAACTGGCAAAAACTGCTGCCAAAGAAAAAATCACCAGCAGACATTGATTGTCATCACTTCATTATGAAATATGTTTTGTTATCATTCAACTACTTGAACATTGTCATGAGTTGATAAACTTCTGATCAGTTAAAATGGTTTCCCAATCTAAATGGTATTTACAAAATCTCTCTACTCCAAATGGAGGGGAGGTAACTCTGCTTGTTGACACCAGGTGGCGCTGCACAGAGACAACAAAGATTTTTTTGCAGTTATTTAGCCGAATGATTTGAGGACAGTAAAAGTCATATCTCCGATTATATATGGCTGATGGAACCGACTCAGATTGATGGTAAGTACCTTTTGCAACTTGTAGGCTAAAATAGCATTCTAAAGTCTCCATTTGTTAAGTCTGGAATATTTTGGACTAGTTTAAAATATATTTTAGTTATATAAGTAACTTTGTCAGGTTTGTATATTACACTGTAAATACAACAACCAAAACATTATACTGCCTTGGAAAGATTTATTTATCTCACCGGTTTATGAAGGAAAGGTGGCTTGTTGGTTGATTTTCTCGTTTTCTCTAATCTCATGGGTAGGATAGTTAGGCATGTACTTTTATTAAGCCCAGTGTAATTAACCTTAGATATAAAATGCTGTCTAACATATATTTCAATAGCTGAACAGACATGTATATTTTGTTAATTAAAATAACCGGTTAACCTCACAAGAATAGACCAGTTTGTCTTAGTGGTCCATTGTGTAAGGGATTAACCATGCTGGGTGACTCTTTGCAAAGTTCAATGTGAGAAACCCAGAAGGGGGTGTTTTTACAATCTCATTGTGTCATTTCCTGTACTGGTATACCTTCTACCTTCAATAGTCAAGCCATTTCAGATGTTTACATGACAAAATTGGCATAACATATGAATGAATTGATAACAGTTGATTTGTGATTCTTTCAAGTCCTGGCTTTTATTTCATACTGTCGGTTTCACAGTCTGAGCTCCCTGTCCTGTCAAATTGCATCTCTCCTCACCCCACCATAATGAACAGTTTATCAATGATGTTTTTATTATGACGTTCACAGCTTCACTGTGGACTCTGGCGAAGGAATACAAATACACTTACAACACAGCTTTCCGGGTAGGCCTAATGTACCAGTGGTGTGTACTATTCCTGACAACCCGAACTTGGGATGCTTTAATTTGTCGAGCTAAGGGCTGATCTATATGATGCGACAAATTGTGGTTATTATCATCCATTGTTCATCATTGAACACTCCATCGTATGCCTCTTACATATCAATATAAACGTAAATTGGTCCTGTTGTCTAAGCTTTAATACGTGTTGTACCCCATTTATGTACTTTTCAATTGTGATGGGGGGGGGGGGTATCGTGTACTGTACATGCTTTCGTCCAGTTTTACACATTATCTGAACGAAGTCAAATGTCATTTATTAGAATTCCCAGGTTGTTTGGTTACTCAAATGTCCTGTTGATTGTTGATTACTTTATATGAATAAATAAATAAACAGTCCTACAACAATTTTTTTGGCCATGTCAGTGTTTCAAACACATTTTCGCATTGCTTATTTCAATATTTAAAGTTAGTACAGAATTGAGTTGAAAATTGTTGAATTTATTTTCAATATAAATCACGATATGATATGTTAATAATTGTTTTCCCCACAGGAGATCACACAGCCTACAAAGAAGATGAGCAAGACAGTTTGTGATGCCCGGAAGAATGAGCCAAACTACATCCTTGAGAAGTTAAAAAAGCAGCAACAAGGAAACCTTCCAGTGGCACCTGTTCAATACGAGTCAGATGATGTAAGTATAAATTCAACTATCATGACTATTCAGCTAAATCCCTAGGCTATTATCAAATAATTCATTATTTTGACTATTGGATTAATTGTCTCATCTATTTTACTGATCCCTTTTAGATAACTATTTCTAATAATATTAATCCAAATTTCTCTCAATGTGGACAAATTATGTGCATGTGATAGGCCCTATTGATTTTGGTATTCTTCTTCTTTGCGAGATTCTAGTAGCCGAGCAGACCTGAGGGCTCTGCAGAAAGAGGTTGAAGAGCTGAGAGTGGAGAACCAGTCTCTGAAGTCAGAAAACAGGTCTTTGAAAGTCGCCTTATCTACATTTACTGGTAAGATTTTAAATTTGAGTTTTTGAAAGTTTGCTAACCATTAAAATGCATATTAAATGACACTGAATTGTAATGGTTAACAAGCGATCACTTGTAAATAATCATTTGATGTAATTAATCTTAGTAAATAATAATTTAATAAGATTTGAAAGTTATAAAACATTGTTGATCCTTTGTCAACATGATTCTGCAATTTATGACTATTAACATTCTGACTGAATATTATCAATCCAATTGTCAGTACACAATTTGTATCTTTTATTTCACAGAACTGCCATCTGTATTTGATGACATCAAGGCCTCGGTGAAGACAATGAAGGAGGTGGCATCACGTCAGGCATAGACTCGCTCAGCAGAACCACGTCGGCTGCCGACACCATCAACATCCGAACCATTGCCACATCATACGCCATCACCCTCATCACCAGATCCATCAACTGGATCATCCGATGATTTAATTGGAGAAAGAAGACATTCATTTCAATATTGTTAAGTATTTCTTACCCATCACAAGAACACAGTAGTAATCATAATATGGATTCCTTCATAATACCTTAATTAAATTCAATTAACTGTAATCAAATGCCGTTGTCAACAAGTTCAGACTTGCAGTAATGTCCATTTGAAGTGTATACTAAATAATTTGCCAACTCAAAATTGTTCTTTCTTTTCTCCTTCCAGTTGAAACTCGTAGAGTATTCCCCGACAAGAGAGAAGTGGACATCAAAGCCAGTATTCGCCTGAAGCTGAACAATTCTTCGAAGCAATTAAAGAAGTAGTATTTTTACATTAACGAAGTGTTTGGACATTAACTGAGTGCATTTTATGATGTTGTATGGAGCGATTCAGTGCTAGTAGAATAAATATAGTATTATATAAGAAATTATTGAGTTATTTTCATTGTGTTATCAGGGCGTTGTCATTCTCTGAAATAGATTATGCTACAATGTTGTTCAGTATTGAGGATGTAATATAAATACCCAGTCCAAAGTGAAGCTATCAATCTATAGATTTCTACAATGTTGTTCAGTATTGAGGATGTAATATAAATACCCAGTCCAAAGCTCAAAGTCCAAAGTGAAGCTATCAATCTGTAGTTTTCTATCAAAATATATATTCTACTATTCTATAACGCCTTTGATTTCCATCAAAATAAAGTAATGAAGCTATAGATACTATAAAATTGCATAGAGAGCTATAGTTAATTTATGGTAATTAATTTATAGTAAGCTATAGTTCATTTGTAGTAAGCTATAGATCATTTGTAGTAAGCTACAGTTCATTTGTAGGAAGCTATAGTTCATTTGTAGTAAGCTATAGTTCATTTGTAGTAAACTATAATTCATTTGTAGTAAGCTATAGCTCATTTGTAGTAAGCTATAGTTCATTTGTAGTCAACTATAGTTCATTTGTAGTAAGCTATAGCTCATTTGTAGTAAGCTATAGTTAATTTGTAGTAAGCTATAGTTATTTTGTAGTAAGCTATAGATCCGCAAAAGTACCACAAAATCGATAGTAATCTATAGATTTCAACTATAGATTTTTATGGTAAATTTTCATTTTCAAACAACACGCTCTCCTGTATAATATGGGTGTGTATAATACGCGATACGTGGCATAACACGATCAGTGCGAGGGAAACTGTGTGGGGTTTCTTTACTTATTTCATACAATACCAACTACAATAAATTGGTTAGAAAGATCCATTCCTTGGCGATTTCCACTTCTATATCGAAGATTTTGTAGAGAAGGGAATATGGAAGTGGAATTCAAGCAGATGTCAGTTTCGGTTCTATGTCACTTACGGCCTCGTTATTGGCGCGGGTGGATGCGTAAATATAATTCCAGAAAAAAATATCCGGAAAACCGACTTTATTGCACCAAAAAACCGGCAAGGCAGATTTTACACCCATGAATGTAGCAATAAGGTAGGTGTGTGGGATATCGGGCTTACGCTGTAGCCTATGACTGGAAAAAAAACTCGGTGTCGTGGTGTGAAATTTGCTGCCGCAGGCGCACAAGCTGATGACGCTTGCATGTGCAGTCTATGAGTAGTATAGAAAGGACATTTTTCGGAGGCGTATTCGTCCGCTCAATGGGTCGTACAAGTTCCAAATGAGGCGCGCAGGTTGTCTTGAAGCGATCGGAAACGCTGCGCAGTGAGTGTAAACCCTGTACATTGACAAGAAGCGATGGGCATGGTTCTACGCTTGACGAGCTGCTCGAATACGGAAACCAGTAGGCCTAGATCTGGAATGTCGATGCCGGAGTCTGAGATGTAGTCTGCGCATGCGCACTCAAAAAATAAAGGGAAAAAGCTCACGTTCGGGTGCGCAGAGGGGATCCGGTTACATTACCCCATAAGAGCGGAGGGTCATATCAAAGCTCTTGGTGTGACTCGTACAACCCTCCTTTACGACCCCCATTTCCTCATCCACATTCCGTTCTTCATAAATTCTCGCGGAGATTTACGGCTTGTATACTACTGGCGAAGTAGAGTAAGCAGGTTGTCAGCTTCGCTGGACTAACTTTTCCTCCTATTCTTCAACGTGAATGTAATAATGATATACGACATGCTTTCAAAATTTGACAAAATATGCTTAAGGCTAAATTCGTCGAACGGTAAATCGTGCATGTTTTGTTAATTTTATGTCTGTTATCAAAGAATAAAGACGTGATTCCATGTTGCAGCATAAAAAGGAACAAAAATCAACTTAATACCTGTACCCAGAAATTTCTTTCAGCTTTCAGCTAATAGTACATCCAAGTCGCTGGATTTTCAGATACACACACACCCAACTTTTCGTAGTCCTTAATCTCTTAAAAAAGCCTCAAATCAGTCAGACGAGAGATGGAAAACAACAGCATCAACAACGATTCTATTTCCATGGATATTAACCCTATCTGGCCGGGGTTTTTGGGGACCTGTCCTGGCCTGGGGGAGGGGGGAGCCGAAATGGCCCCCTAATTATTTTTCTTACCACTTGGGCTAGGGGGATGAAACTTACAACACTATACCCTTGGGTCAGGATCTATCTCTATCTCTTCAAAATGTCTGCTATTCCGCGATGAAAAGTAGGCAAAAACTATTTTATTTCACATCACATTAATATTTACTAATTTATCATGCATTTTTTGCGGAGAAATTGCATAAATAACAAAGTCGGAAAATTTGACCGAAAAATCGACCAAAAAATCCCGTTTTTAAAAATGACGTCATCAAAGCTTGGATTTTTTTACATTTCCTGATAGAGCTTGATCCAAGGGTATAGTGTGATAAGTTTCAACCCCCTAGCTCAAGGAGTAAGAAAAATAATTAGCGGGAGGCCATTTCGCCTCCCCCCCAGGCCTGGACAGGTCCCAAAAAGCCCAGGCCAGATAGGGTTAAATTTAACCTATCACTAAATCGAAATTCCATCAACCGGCTTCCTCAAAGAGGAACGTCTCATACTTGTTCATCATGCCTTTAAACGTCATTAGAAGGTAATTCTTTTATATGGAAAATATTAAGACTTGACATCATACAAATGTAATTCTGATACATGGCAAATATTAAGATCTGATCTGATTTCATACAGAATGTAAAGAAAACCAAATGAAGCATTCTAAGTTATTTCGCCGTCTGGTGAATATATGCATATTCCGCAGACAGTAAATATTCAGTCGGATCATAAACGGGTATGTCATTCCGTGTTATATGTTCAGCAAATATATGGCAGGACTGAGCATTTGCATCCAGTTTGGTGTATATTGCAAATATATTCAAATGTTAAGGAATGACTGTGCTGTAAATATATTGGAAATATTTTCATTTTCCAACATTTTAAACTCCTTTAAATGTTGTCAATAGTAATACATGTATTTCATTTTGCAAAATAATGCAAATTTGGAAATGTGCTATGGCTTTGTTGCGCACTGGATGTAGGGTACATAATATTATCTTTGATCAAACAACACGCTCTCCTGTATAATATGGGTGTGTATAATACGTGATACGTGGCATAACACGATCAGTGCGAGGGAAACTGTGTGGGGTTTCTTTACTTATTTCATACAATACCAACTACAATAAATTGGTTAGAAAGATCCATTCCTTGGCGATTTCCACTTCTATATCGAAGATTTTGTAGAGAAGGGAATATGGAAGTGGAATTCAAGCAGATGTCAGTTTCGGTTCTATGTCACTTACGGCCTCGTTATTGGCGCGGGTGAATGCGTAAATATAATTCCAGAAAAAAATATCCGGAAAACCGACTTTATTGCACCAAAAAACCGGCAAGGCAGATTTTACACCCATGAATGTAGCAATAAGGTAGGTGTGTGGGATATCGGGCTTACGCTGTAGCCTATGACTGAAAAAAAAACTCGGTGTCGTGGTGTGAAATTTGCTGCCGCAGGCGCACAAGCTGATGACGCTTGCATGCGCAGTCTATGAGTAGTATAGAAAGGACATTTTTCGGAGGCGTATTCGTCCGCTCAATGGGTCGTACAAGTTCCAAATGAGGCGCGCAGGTTGTCTTGAAGCGATCGGAAACGCTGCGCAGTGAGTGTAAACCCTGTACATTGACAAGAAGCGATGGGCATGGTTCTACGCTTGACGAGCTGCTCGAAAACGGAAACCAGTAGGCCTAGATCTGGAATGTCGATGCCGGAGTCTGAGACGTAGTCTGCGGATGCGCACTCAAAAAATAAAGGGAAAAAGCTCACGTTCGGGTGCGCAGAGGGGATCCGGTTACATTACCCCATAAGAGCGGAGGGTCATATCAAAGCTCTTGGTGTGACTCGTACAACCCTCCTTTACGACCCCCATTTCCTCATCCACCTTCCGTTCTTCATAAATTCTCGCGGAGATTCACGGCTTGTATACTACTGGCGAAGTAGAGTAAGCAGGTTGTCAGCTTCGCTGGACTAACTTTTCCTCCTATTCTTCAACGTGAATGTAATAATGATATACGACATGCTTTCAAAATTTGACAAAATATGCTTAAGGCTAAATTCGTCGAACGGTAAATCGTGCATATTTTGTTAATTTTATGTATGTTATCAAAGAATAAAGACGTGGTTCCATGTTGCAGCATAAAAAGGAACAAATATCAACTTAATACCTGTACCCAGAAATTTCTTTCAGCTTTCAGCTAATAGTACATCCAAGTCGCTGGATTTTCAGATACACACACACCCAACTTTTCGTAGTCCTTAATCTCTCAAAAAAGCCTCAAATCAGTCAGACGAGAGATGGAAAACAACAACATCAACAACGATTCTATTTCCATGGATATTAACCCTATCTGGCTGGGGTTTTTTGGGGACCTGTCCTGGCCTGGGGGAGGGGGGAGCCGAAATGGCCCCCTAATTATTTTTCTTACCACTTGGGCTAGGGGGATGAAACTTACAACACTATACCCTTGGGTCAGGATCTACCATAAATTGTAAAAAAATCCAACATGGCCGCTTTGATGACGTCACAGTGACGTCATATTAGCAAACAGCATATTTTTGTAGATTTTTCGGTCGGATTTTTCGTAAAAACTGCATGATAAATTAGTAAATATTAATGTGATGTGAAATAAAAAAGTTTTTTTGCCAACTTTTCAGCGCGGAAAAGGAGAAATTTTGAAGAAATATGACAAAAACATCATTTTTCTGGTACCCCACGTGACCGCCATCTTGAATTTGCCCATGATCCTCTGCTCGGGGGGTTATGCAAATAGGCTTAAAATGACCCCAATATGATAAACTATAAAGCTCTCCATTTTTTGTCGTTCCGGAGATATCGCAGAAAGTTTGGTAGCCATTTCCCCCCCCCCGGCCAGGTAGGGTTAAAACGAGGGATTCGGCTCGTGGTAAAGATCAGAGGAATTTTACAACTTGCTCTCGCGCAATCTCTGTCTCGGGGCTGACCGATGAGTTTTCCTGCTGATTTCTCTTTGCTAAAATATGGAACGATTCACCTAATTCCACAGACGTTATCCCTAAAAAAAGAAAAGTACATCGGTACTTCTTCTGCAGATATAGAAGTGCAGTATCCTTCAACTAGACGCACGTTTTATTCTAATTTGCCTACCGAGTTAGCCTTGTGCGAGAGGTTTTGAACGCCTATGATGGAAACCGTAAAAGATGTCTGCCGTTTGGGGGTTCAAGATGCTTGCTTATCATGGTATCTAACGACGATCTAATCCACATATGTTGGTGTTTTGTAAGCATGTCACAGATTGTTGATGTTTTGTATCTTTTTTGGGGGAAAAACGATGAGACAATTCGTTGGAATCGCAAAATACATCTCGCACTTCATGCATTACAATAAAATTGAACAAATTTATTACGTTTTGGGGCTCACACTTCTCCTTTGTCTGATACGCTTTTAGTACAGAAGATACCCATACCTTAGATCGAGTATTTCTCTAATGTGTGATGTTAATTAATTGATAAATTACGAAGCCAGACTAGAACCAAAATATACTTTATCCCGTATAAGATATATGGGGAGATATATACCGCTATTTGAGGTAAATTTTGTGAAGATAATGCAAGGTAAGTATAACTTGAACATTGCAGTGGTCGCTGATGTCTCATAATATTTAACGTTTTCCGTGGAGGCATTACCCAATTATCAAAAAAACATCTGTTTTGTGAAATAGGTAACACATTGAACGTCTTCTGCACAACAGTTCATATACTGTTTGGTTCAACTCTTGTAAACGAGAATGCATTCTTGGAAGGTCTTTGATGAATATCACCTTCTCCATCTTAACATCGTAACTATGCGAAAAGCCGGTGGTTGAATCATTGTTAGTACTGCAATATGGTGCATGAAATTGGGTTAATTCTGCACTTTGAAGTAAAAGCATGAAACACATTTATAGTATTCGATCGGCTGATTAAAATTTGTTATGGGCCCACTTGAAATTATTCGAAGATGGCCTCCAAATTCAAGATTGCTGCCATTGTAATGTAGGAATCAGGAGGTCATTTGGAACCCCTAAATATTTTTAGTAATCCAACAGTTAGGGAGCTGAAACTCTCTATGACATAGCTTGGACTCAAGCACAAAAGGAAAATCTTAAAAGTTCCAAAATGGCTGCGTTAATGACACCAGCGTGACGTCATATTTTAGAAATGCTTTTTGGGGTCGATTTTTTTACAGATTTTTTTATTTTTTATTTATTTATGTTACTTTCTCTGGAAAAACTACATAAACAAATAGGGAATAATTATTTGATGCGGATTAAAATAATTATGTGCACTTTCATGTGTAAAAAGGCAAATATCTTAAGAAAAACGGCGAAAACACAACGTTTTATTCAAGTGACCTTCATTTTGAATTAACTCCTAATCTTCTGCTTGTTCAAGGGATATTGTCGTCAAGATCATCTGTCCGTTGCCGCCATATATGCAGAACCGTGTTAGGTCCACGGACTACATTTTGAAAACAATTATTCATCTATGTAATGGTCAGACGCATATGGAAAAGGCATATGATCTATAACTAGATGAATTAGTTTCCAAAATTTTGTCACTCTATATTACCCAACCCGGTTCTGCAGAGATTGCGCTAATAAATTGACGGATGTACATTTGATTGATTGATATTTATTCAACATAACAATAAATATAACAATGGTAAAATAATGGTTCAGATAATACAATATATATAAATAATGGCGTGATAATGGCGGGAATAAAGCCCAGATGGGCTTGTTCTATCCCATAATAATTTAGTGTATATGATAATAAAAAACAAATTTAAATATATAGATATGTTTTACTAAAAATATAATGGTGAATTATATGAGCTCAGAGAGATCAATTACATTTGTTTTGAACGTATATACACAGGAAAGGTTAGATAAATATGCGTACATGAGGAACATAAAACACAACATTAGTAATATATATATATTTTCATGTGTCGCATCAGGAGATAATAAAATATATGATAGCTATGATACAATGATATATATAACTATGATTAAGGTAAAAAGAGAAGTTTGCTTGCGTCGAGCAGTAATATAAGAAAAATAACGAAAAAACCTTCTCAACTTTCTACATCATTATATTCCGACTGCAGTTTCGAAAGTAATGTTCTTTTCAAGGAATACTGTTTTCAAATGACAGACTGGTATATATACAAATACAGGGCACAACGGTTGCTAGACGACGTGCCTGGCTTAAGCAAGCAGTGACTTGATAACATGCTGACATTAATAGAAACAGTTGGTCACAATAAACATGCAAAGAGAGATTAAAAGGGATAATTCAAACGAGTACAATACATGCAGTAAACAATAATCAAAATCAAACATAATTAACTATGATTATATACAGATATATATATATACATACATATTTAAATAGAAACACATGTAGACGCACACACCAATAAAAATGAAACTTAATGTCATGATATAATTCTTTACGGTAGGCTATTGATTGGTCATTTTACGTTTTACTTTTGAATATCGCGAGTTATATAAGGAGAATAATGATATAGAAGTAATTGGCTTGAGTTATGTATTAAGTTGGTTCCATATCCGCGGTCCTTTGATATAAGTAGTATAAATGATAGTTGAGAACTGTAAAACGGTAAAAGATTGACGACGGCAATACACTTAGGCCATAATTACTTGAGAGGTAAAAAAATGACAACGGAAACTTTACAGCCTATGATATTTGGGTCATCATGAGCCTATTTGGATGCCCCACCAAACAGAAGATCATGAGTAGATTCAAAATGTAGGTCATAAGGGTATGACTAAAAAGTTTTTCTTAAATTATTTACCTTTTTGCGCATGAAAGTCCTCACAATTATTTTAATTCGTGTTAAATAATTATTTCATAATTTATTATGTAGTTTTTCCGAAGAAAATAGCATAAATAGAAAATTTCAAAAATCTGACTGAAAAATCGACCCCTAAAAGAAAATTTTTATAATACGACGTCACTGTGACTTCACTAAGGCAGCTATCTTGGAACTTATTACAAGATATGTCATAGAATGTTTCAACTCTCTATCTCTTGGTGTGAGAAAAAAAGTTGGGGTCTTTTTTTGAAATTGAATTGCACATTTTAATTTTTGTGGCGTATTCTATGTTTGAAATATCGCTATAAAACGTCTCTCTCATTCTTGTAAAGCAAACGTAACAAATGCTCATCCCTGTAGTTGAAGTGCCAGCGAAATATTTGACCGAACACAGTTTAAACACGGATTAAGATTATATTTAAGCTGTAATCATATCAATACGTTTTCCTGTTACTCTGGTGTACACGCAAATGGTTATGACAGGCACATATGTTGATGATTAAAGTGCAGAATATATATACTTTGCACAGCATTCATGCACGTTACCTTGCAAAGGGTGGCTTAATCATCAATTCATTCAAACTCTCCGTCTTTGTTTATACCTCTATGCTCATACCATGGTAGATTCCACGGTTTGAATATACATATCCGGAATTATTATTTCTCTACACATAACCATATTTAGGGGGAATGAAACAACGGATGTTTGCAACCAATCTTGTACGTCACATATGAAAACTTTGATCATATGGAAGCAAGAATGTTACTATCAAAGTGAGAACGTGCATTGATACTTTGGTGTATGGTTTTCCGTTTGGAGAAAAGTTGCGTCGCGCGTCAACTTTCAAAAAAGCGACGCGAAAGGCGACGTCGCGTTTCAAAATTCAACGTCGCGTTGTGTGTCGCGCGTCGAATTTTGCAATGTTAAAAGATATGTGGTTCCGTAGATATGTACAGAAATGTTTATCCATAAAGTTGCCATAAAATGCTGAGTTGCATTGCGACTTCGCTCCAGGCGATTTACCTAATTTGATGACAAGCCGCGATGCAATTCAACATTTTCATTTGATAAACATTTCCGTAGAACAGTCGACGTCTTATTTTGAAACGGGATGTCGCGTTTTTGAAACGCGAGTTCGTGTTTTTTCCATCGCGCGTCGAGCTCTTGAGTAGAGAATTTACAATGCATGTCTGGGAAATTAACAGCCGCAACTTTGGGCTTTTGACGCTGTTGCTTGTGAGAACAGAACGGTGGTTATTAATTATAGGTATAGCTAATATATTTATTCATTTCAAATAAAAGGAATGTCCATCATCTGAAGCAGAATACAGTCCTAAGCTAAGGCAGATGTGCAATATTTATATTAGTTCAATATAAAAATCCTATAAAACAATACTTATTTTGACTTAGTTAAACCAATTTATATAAACCAGCATGTTTAGAAAGTTATATACATGTATTCATGTTCTGACTGATATTACGGAATGCATGTCTAAGGCGAGCTATCACTTGAGGAGAGTAAACTATACTTCTTTGTATATTACCATGGGTTTCCGACTCACTCTGATGGTGAAACTTTCGTGGTAATGCACAGAAACTAATGCTGGATCATGGACCATTCCCGTGAGGCACTCGTATCCGCGCCCTCAAAACGTGGTTGTGATGTCATCGCAACATGACGCGTGCTGTGATTACGGCATCAATGAATAACATAAGGGCTATTTCTCAGGTGTGGTTGTCGCGCTGTGGGAATGGGCCTGGAGGCATCTGAATTGAACTTCATAACTCGACGCGCAACGCTAAGTGCGACGTCGCGTTTCAAAAACACATCGGGTGTTAAAAAACGCAATGTCGTCTTTCAAAACACGTCGACCTTCCATCACATCTCTAAACATTGTAAAACTTGACGCCCGGCGCAAAAAAGCGACGAGATTTGAAACGCGAAATCGCTTTTCGCGTCGTTTTGAAAGTCGAAGCGCGACGCATGTTTGATCCGAATAGAACACCGTAATGGTGATATAAAAAAAACCCAACCTAAATCCTGATTTTTTAATTTAGCCTATTATGCAGATTTGCACAAGTAGATAAGCAACATGTAGGTGACACGTCAACAAGCTTTGGGTAGACGAGTTTGATGAACGCAACGGAACTGATTTTTCGAGAATCGAATCCTGGCACTGCGTCCGATATTTTACAATTTTACTAGTTCTAGGTGTCTTTGTTCAAGGTATATCATCAAATTCGAAATATGTTAAACAGTTGTTTTCATTTCATTTTTTTTAAATATTTTCGACACGGTATGAGCAACAGTTATGTAAATTACATAAGTGAATCCCTCGGGACATAGGCTTTCATGAAATGTATACATTATTTTTGTTATGTTGAATATTTATTGCAACAGGCGACAAATTATCAAGTGGTGTACAACACTGCCTCATGGGGGTACGTATCCTTATAACACAGACAAATGCAGCAGATAAGAACTTGCATAATGTATTTAAGCTCCATACCGCATATATGAAAAACTGGTTAAAGTGATCGTAAACCCTCAAGTAAAGTTTCCATCAAATGAAAGACCATTGCAAACTGTGTGGGAAAATATTTATTGTAATTATTTTACGATTTTATTACAGAGTAAACTGCAAATAAAGCATGGTATTCTATGGTGGTCTGTTGTAATCATACTTAGGTCCAGTGATGTCACACTGCCTTAATACATATATTTCAAACTTTGTATGCACTTTCCAATGCTGGATTCAAGCTTATGGCGTGTATACTTTGCGCTTCAACACACTCACTGTTCCAATTTGCATGTTTCACAAAAATCTGGGAGATGGTAACTCATAAGTCAATTTGAATATTGCATTTAATTACCCAGATTTTGGTGAAACATGCACATTGGAACAGTGAGTCTGTGTTGAAAACAAATTTAGACTGTCACCAGGTGTCACCACCTGTAGGAGCAAGCAGGCAAAACGCAATCCCAAATGACATCTCATGGCATGGTATCGGCATATGAACTTTGAGGAGGATCTGAAGAGGGGTTCTCAAGTTATTGCCAGTACTAGATGTCCACCGGTGTTTGTGTTATTTGGGGCATGTCACATATGAATACAAAATTTGAGAAGAATCTGATGAACAGTTGCCGAATTATTGCCCGGAAACAAATTTTTCCACCAGGAGGCGCCACCTGTAGGCAGAAGCAGGCAAAATACAATCCTAAGATGGTGTCATGTTATCTGCACACCAAATTTGAGACGAATCAGACGAGGGTCCTCAAGTTATTGCCTGGAAACCAAATTTAGATTTTGACACCAGGTGACACCACCTCTAGGCGCAAGTCGATGAAATGCATTATCAAGCGACATCTTATGTCATGGTACATTCATACCAAATTTAAGAAGAATCTGGAAGCCGGTTTTCAAGTTATTACCCGGAAACAAATTTGTGATTTTCCCACCAGGTGGTGCCATCTGTGAGTGCAAGTGAGCGAAAAGCAATCCCAAGCAGCATCTCCTGGCATGGTACATGCATGCCAAATTTGAGAAAAATCCAATGAGCGTTTCTCATGTTACCCAGAAAGGTAGGGTAATGACGGACTAGACGCTTGTAATTTCAAAGAAATTCGACCAAGTATTTCTAAGTTATCACTTGAAGCACGGAATAATGGAATGAACTCTAGTGGCGCCACCTCCGGGCGGATTTTGCTGAAACGCAACACCAACGACGTGTGTAGCAAGGATTGCATTTGCCAAATTTTGAAGGAATCCGACAAATCGTTCGAAAGTTATCGCTCGCGAAGGATTTGAACAAACATCCACGGACATTTACTGAAGATTGGAACAAGAGGTAGTGGCGCCACCTACAGGTGGATCTGGCTGAAACATAATACCAACCGGAGTCTTATCGCAAAGAATGCAGATGCCAAATTTCGGAGGAATCCGACAAAGCATTTAGGAGTTATCGCTCACGAAATATTCGAACATACATCCACGGACAATAATAAAGAAAAGCAACTCCGAGTAGGGATGGCAATTTCATTCTGTATATTTCGCTATTAGTTATAGCATCTTCAGCAGTGAACAAACTTTGTTCACTGCTGAAGATGCTATAACTAATAGCGAAATATACAGAATGAAATTGTCATCCCTACTCGGAGTTGCTTTTCTTCTCTATTATTGGAAAATCATCAGTGGTTCCAATGGATCCACGGACAAGCGCAGAAGATTGGAACAAGAGGCAGTGGCGTCACCATCATGTGGATATTGCTGAAACATAATACCAGCCGGCGTCTTGTCGCAAAGAATGCTCATGCCAAATTTCGGAGGAATCCGACGAAGCATTTAGGAGTTATCGCTTGCAAAGTATTTGAACTTACATCCACGGACATCCACGGACTAGCACGGAAGATTGGAACAAGAGGCAGTGGCGCCACCTTCAGGCGGATCTTGCTAAAACGCAATACCAACCGACGTCTTGTCGCAAAGAATGCAGATGCCAAATTTCGGAGAAATCCGATAAAGCATTTGGAAGTTATCGCTTGCGAAGTATTCGAACAGACATCCACGGACATCCACGGACAAATAGAAGCAAGAACCATTTTGTAGTCCCCGGCCGCGTTGCGGCGGGGGACAAAAACATTTTCACACTAGCGGACCCTTCAGCCGCATATTATATTTCCAGTCTAGAGATTACCGTAAACCTGCCAATTAATGCGCACCGGGAAGATATGCATATACATGTATGTATGCTTATTTATTCTGTCATGTCCTGCTGTCGATCTCCCGATTCACAGCTAAATATAACGAAGAATGGATGGCAGAATCTCACGAACAGGGATATCGTAGTCGAAGTGTGTTAGTGTGAGGGAGTGGGCGAATATCACAATTGGGCTCTTATTGCGTTCAAAGCGATAAAAATACAACCAAGATGTTCAAGACCTCCACTCGTTTAAACAGGATCTTACTGAATCATCTCTTTACAATTTCTAAGCAATAGAGATAATATTGAATGTCGTCCACACCACGGTCCTCTATATCGAGCAACTTTTCAACTATGTGCATTGATTACTCGAATATCTAGAGGGTCACCAATAGAGCATTTGTATTACACAATGTCTGTGCTGATTGTTATATCTGAAAATATTATTAAAGAGAAGGATTATGCTCATTTTAACTGTTAAATTGCTAGACTTCTTGAGAATATACATAGATAAAGAATAACAGGTTAATTAATATTATTATGATTATTGGGGGCCAAAGAACAAATCCCATTGTTTATTTCCAGCTGCACATACGAATGTCTTGAGTGTATCCAGATTATTATTTGAGCTATATTTTTTTATTTTAAATTTCATATCTTTTTTTTTGCTTGGTGGAGCCTAATTTCTTCTAAAGAGAGACTCTATTACACTCAAATCTATCGCCAACAGCTACTCCTGGGAAAATGAACCAGACGCCAGTCGCGTCTAATTGACCTGACCTGATCTCACTCGTCTTTTCTATGGACTCGTGATTCATTGCATTAATTTCTCTTTCTTTCGCCTTTGTTGCGAAGCATCTCTCTAGACAATTAGCCTCCTGGTTGTTTGTTTGAACGAGTTGTTTTGTGAATTGTTGCCTGGTATTTCCTGCTCCACTATCACGCGATATATTTTTAAATGAGTTCTTTATGCATCTTAGCTTATTTTTTTCAATCTTGTGTTCGTCCTCTGGACTGCCTTCTGACTTAAAGTATATATATGGCACAACTAATCATTATATTAAGTCGGTATCAAATCTTACCCTCAAACTGCATAACCTCTAATAATAACCTCATATACATTTATCCCCATGTTCTCTGTATGAACTGATCTATCTCCACTGATCACAATAGTCTCTATGCTAGCAAATTTATCTTCACTCTCGACCAATTTTTCAGCACTAGAATTTGTGCTATTCTAAGATAGTGTAATCCCAAAATAACGAAAATACTGTTATACGATCACTTTCTAAATGATAAAAGTATATCCATTCAACTGTGGGAGCTGTGTGATTACGATCATCAGAGGGGTACTGTATGTTCGCTTTCAAGACTACCGGTCTGCTACCTCCTATTTTCGTGGGAGGCCCGTTGGCCGAGTGCTTTAGATCGCCGCCATACAGTGCTGGCGATGGGTGCATGACTTTGGGGTCGGTGGTTCGGATCCCGCACGGGACTCGAACAATTTTTTCAGCACTCGAATTTGTGCTATTCTAAGATGATGTAATCCCAAAATAACGAAAAATCGTGTTAACATTAACATAGTTTCGTAATCAATCGTTAACTGTTCTTCTATAAATATTGTCTCTCATATTCAATGTGAAGTTTTCGTTTCATATTGTCATTTAATCGCTTTAAATTGTTCACTATTTTCTTTGTGGTAATATCACACATGAATTAAGCGCACCACTAGTGGGTGTGTCTTCTTAGCTGAGTCTGTTGAGACTTGCTTTCGTCATCTGTCTATCTTCACTCAGTTCTGATTGTCTAGTATGTCGTTTCTATATGTTAATTGCTGACGTCATATTTGACACATAATTTTCAAATTTCTTTGTCTGACATTTTAGAGGTTTCCATTTACAATTGTGTAAGATTTCAAATGTTTCCTTGCATTGCTGTTATATAACGTACATCGAAAGGTGGTCGAGGCAGAACAAGCATCTGTTGCCTCGCCTAAGCACATCGACAGGTTTGTCACTCACTACATACCCGGTAACGTAAGTTGTTGTTTTTTGTCCTCGTTATGCAGGGGAAGCAAATACGGACGTCAAATACCGGACAAGACGTTTCTC
Organism: Hanleya hanleyi; assembly: GCA_036873755.1. Classification (NCBI taxonomy): domain Eukaryota; kingdom Metazoa; phylum Mollusca; class Polyplacophora; order Lepidopleurida; family Hanleyidae; genus Hanleya; species Hanleya hanleyi. The sequence goes on from JAVTVY010014957.1 coordinate 47,058, forward strand.
TCGGGAATTCCGTTGTATTACATTCAGTTTTCCATATTTGGCAAATCGCACTAATAATTATATTTTTACATCTATGTAGGGTTTGAAGATCCCTAATTATACGATTTTGGATATCTCATCAGCTTTTGTTGAATTGAATTATCACCTGCAAAACAACACAGTGCATTGTCTCCTTACTGGTGGTGGACAGGGAATGTTACGCTCTATGACGTGTGACGTCCTTGATCTGAGAACTTCTGGCAGTACGTCGCGTTGAATGATGTAGGAGGCAATTATCTGATTCCTCCAAAACTTTCCTGTCTGCGAGTGCGATCTCGGTGTGACTTGGCCTCAGTAATTTTGTCATGCCACCAATCCGGTCGTTGTTTTGCAGTTAGCACTCGCTGATAGTTAGGCGTGCTCGCTAATGACATCTTCTAATAGGTATGTCCAAGCTCCCAGAATATGTTCGATAATCGAATGATTCGATGACACTTCACGTTTGAGTATGGAGATCCCTGAGAAAGTTGTTTTTTTAACACTCGCATTTGATGACTCAATTTGATTTCTGGTGCTGAAGGGAGAGTTTTCTCGTGGCGTATAGGAAAATGGTAATTGCTTGAGTAGTTTATCGCAGAACTCAGTGTTATGTTGTATATCCCAGTGGGTGAGTTGAGATAAATCATAATCATTTTGTTTTTCTTCAAAATTTTGCTGCTCCGGTTGGGTCATTCGGGCTGAAATCTTCCAGGATAATTTATTCTTTTCTTAGGGCCTGAATTTTGCACAAAATACTTTGAAATGGGGCGCACCATTCATAAAATTCATACACTGGTTTTGATTTGACGTTCATAACTTCAACAACAATCATTTCAATGTAGTCCGGTTGTAAATCGTCTCGCCGTTGTAAGTTTTAAACTTTTTCCATGTGATATTGACAGATTTCTATTGTCAGATTGTTAGTAGCTTTCCAAGTCAGATTTGTATTACCAGAATGTCTATTCCTGATTAACATTGACTGCCAGCCTTTTTATAGTATGAGTTTTCGGTGCTATATGATTATATGATTGCGCCGTTAAGTTTAACTCAACTCATTCCAACTGACGATGATCTCCTTTTTCGATGACCAAGATCGGTCCCGGACCCTACATGCAGTCTGTTTTTGATGTGTATCTATTTAGCTTGAATACGACTAATTTGGAAAGGTTAATCAACAGAATTTACATTGAAAAAAGCTCTGCAAGTCACTCTGCAGGTCAAATAGGTTTGACGCTCAGTACTAAGGTGATGCATCAAGAACCGGTTGGACTGCTGCCCGGAAATATGTTACTGGGCGAAGTATCATGTGTGCCTACCCAGGAACTCACGATATTCCTATTCATAAATTATTATTTTTAAAGTTATACATGTAACCGGAATATAGTTGAATGGTTAGATAAATGTCGGTAATTTGTTTAAATAGAATGTATATCAAACCGTGCACTTTTGGTTACATGCATGAAATTTAACACATAGCTATTTTGAATGATATTTAATAGCTATTTAAATAGCTGAATAGCTATTTAATATCGGGATATAACCTCTCTGACCTCATTCTCGCAATCTATGGCCTTGCTCCGCAGAGATGATTTTTGTATGAGCTTTTTGCTCCTCTTTGGCACTAGATTAACCCCACTTAACATTATCTGAATGACCATTCTGGTAAGTGGAATAACTGTATGCATCAGCAGGCAATGGGCAGAATTTGACGTCATTCACTCAAGCATTTCTGCGCGAATTTAGTGGTTTTACACCTGAAACACCGTCACAATTTACATTAATTTCACAACCAGTTTTACGAATGGAATTAAGTCATATATTATGTCCGGGTCCTATCTTTTAACTCAGCTGGGACATTTTTTCTCTACATTGGAGATGTAATAGAAAAGGATATGAAAAAGGGACAATAATCCGCAGGACACTCTTAGCCATCAACCCGGCGCTGACCAGAAAAGCTATCTATTTGTCCTCATCCTATCAAGCCAGGGCCTTGGTCCATCGAGAGTTTTTCAATTAGATATCAATACGTTTCATGCTGACTCTTCCTTGGCAGTCATTTTCGTGAATGCTAATGTTTGATGTACCAAAATATAACGACGAGACAGATTATCACAAGGACATTGTTTAGAAAACCAGTGCTGTTATATCACACTTAAAATAACTTCAGAATGACCTGACCTTGGCTAATACTTTCGCGAAGTGAATAGAAAGCGATATTCTCATATACTCACTAAAAATGTTTCCTATCTGTGGTTTCAAATAATCAAACAACGCCAATACTGATTCAGTTCAATATCTTCCTTGCATTAGCAGATCACACGTTACAGCTTTGACAGACCTGAGATCGCTATCAATATATCCATATCGCATCGGTTATCAGTTACCTGATCAGAGATCAGATATCAGGTGTCAGGTATCAGATATCAGGTGCCAGGTATCAGGTATCAGTTATCAGTTATCAGATTGACTGTAAATAAAATAAAAGATATCTTTAGGCTACGAAAAAAGAAACAAAATACAATTTTATCAGCAATCACCCAAATTTCGTTTCAGCCAATATGAATGAGACACTTATACACACGAATACAGATATTGCAGGTATTCACTTCTACCAAAATTGCTATCAACCATCGTAGAAAGTTATTAATAAAGTTTAAACACCAAAGTTACCGTTTTGGTTGACCTCCAAACTCTAAAAATACATAGAAAATCCAACTGTATAGGTAGGATTGTGAAGCTGTGTCTGGGCGCCGATTCTTGCGCAGCATAATAAATTGCACTTCCTAATAAATCAGGAAGTGTTACGTCAGCGATCCGATGACCAATGATCTGACCTTTGACAAAACCTGTTTGACCAGGTGCACCGGGTCCACGAGGTCTCCGAACAACACAAATGAATGGAACGAGCTGAAAAATCTGGCACCATTAGCCTCGAACCGAAACGCAAAGGAAACGCAATCACATTTTTCGTCGAACGGCTTTCGAGCGCGCTGAATTGAGCAATATCATAAGGACAGATATTAAATCAATGAACAACTGTACAAATCTTTCTTTCTGTAACCATGTAAATCGTCTGTAATCCTTGAAACATTTTATAGACCCGCTCTTCCACTTTCCCGCGAAAGAAAACAGTGAGGCGCTCGACGAGTGGGACTCGCCTGTGTTACACAGTACGCTGAGTCAACACACAGAATATAATTTATTACGTCAGCTAACCGACCCTCCACTTGTTCTCACCTGAACAGGTATCAGAGTTATTTCTCTTGCTTTGAAGTTCTCTTTGAATACGTAACATCCGCTTTACGCTTTGATGGCGATTTCACGTTTCAAACTCTGAGAATGTGGATCCTCTTTTACTAGTTGTGATCATTTGGCTTGTTGTACACTTGAATTGTAAATGTTATCATGTTCTCCTGGCTTCCCTGCTTACGTGAGTACCTTTATTTATTTGTTACGACCAAAAAAAAACCGTACATTACGCAAAAGTTTGACTAACAATCGCATTACAAAAATGCGGACGCGGACTAGAACACGCTAAGTGCGCCAGGCAATCGCTGTTCAATGTGTCTGGCCGCTACATAACCGGTCCCTAATTGTGACTGGGCAAGGGGCACAATTACACCACCATATTAACTCGGCCAGAAACATTTTAAAACATACAATTAAGATAAACAATGAACTTTACAGTTTTGTTAATATCAGTTACTTTAATTCAAATCACCTTCCAAGATGACACAGAGTTTGGCAATAGGTCGGCGGAGAATAGAGGTCTTTGTTTTAACTTCGACGCTTCTCACCAGACCTCGGCCATCTTTGGTCACACTTATCACTCTGCCCAAGCTACACGAATTCCTTGGCGAGTTGTCCATGACAAGAACGATGTCATCGATGGTGATATTACGTCGAGGTTGTATCCATTTCTGTCTAAGCTGCAAAAGAAGTAAGTATTCTTTTACCCATCGGGCCCAGAATACATTGGCCAGATACTGGACTTGTCTCCATCTTCTTCGAGTGTAGACATCGATTTTCTCAAATGTCCCAGGTGGGAAATATTCACCCGCACGTAACAGCAAGAGGTAATTCGGGGTAATCACCTCAAGGTCAACAAGGCTGTTTGGTGAATCTGTTAGCGGACGACTGTTGAGAATTCGCTCTACTTCACAAAAGAGGGTATATAATCCTTCGTTGTCAAGTTTGATCGTTTGCTCGTGCATTAGGGAATAGAGGATTTTTCGCACAGACCGTGTCATCCTCTCCCATATCCCGCCAAAATGTGAGGCAGTTGGGGGATTGAACTTCCACGAAATCCCTTCTTGCAACAATGTCTGTTGTATCTTAGAAGCATTCCATTTTTGGATTTCCTCTCGGAGTTTGCGTTCCGCCCCAATCAAGTTCGATCCATTGTCAGAAAGTAAGTATTTCACCGTCCCACGACGTGCTGTAAATCGACGTATTGCTGTTAACTGTTTTCGCCATGCTACACGTTTCCTGAGATTTTCAACGGCAAGTAATATCCATCCGGCTGCTTTCCTCAGTCTTGTCCAGTCAGAGAAGTAAGTTATAAATCTGTTCATTGCTGCCTGACTAGGTTCGATGGAAACAGCTGCATTGACTATCTTCTTGACTTCCACGTCATCTTCCGGTAAGATGTTCAAACTTTCGGCACATTTCGGCCATTCAGACTCCTCCTTCCATAGAAGGTTAGGCCCATGTAACCATTGATCATTCTGCAGAAATTTCCGAACAGGCAATCCTCTTGATACGCAGTCAGCGGGATTCGACTTTGACTCGACATACCGCCACTGATCCAAACTGGATGCATCCCGTATAACTGCCAACCTGTTAGCAACAAATGTGTGAAAACGGGTGCTCTTATTAGCAACATATCGAAGAACAGAAGTACTGTCCGTCCAGAAAAAGGTCTTGTGAATGTCGTAGTCCAGCTCTGACATCAATGTTTTGTTCAAGGGAGCTGCTACAGTCGCGGCCGTTAATGCAAGCCTAGGAATTGTAATTTTCTTTAAAGGCGCGACCCTCGCCTTTCCAATGACAAACGAGCAGTGGACGTCACCATTCTCGTTAGTAAGACGTAAGTACGACACAGTGCCATAACCTTTGTCACTGGCGTCTGAGAAGTGGTGAATCTGGCAAGACGTTACTTTGCCAAATCCATCTTTGGTGTAGCATCTGTTGACATACAGATCTTCCAAATATGGTAGTTCCGCCATCCACTCAAACCACTGTTTGCTGTCGGTATCGGAGATCGCATCATCCCAGCCCATTTCTCGTCTACACAGATCTTGTAACAGAATCTTGGCGTTAAGAACGAAAGGAACCACTAGGCCTAGAGGATCGTACAAAGAGCTCACTATCGACAGGATCCCTCTTCTCGTCGCCGGTTGGTCCTTAAGCTGTATCCGGAAACCGAAGCAGTCTGTTTCAATATCCCAGTATACTACAAGAGCACGTTCTGCTGGGAGGCTTTCACACTCCAGGTCCAGCTCTTTTACTTCTTTAGCTCGTTCCTCATTTGGACTCCAAAACACGACAGCTACTGCTCACCCATTTGGTAAGTCTAAACCCACCTCGCGAGCATAGGGAACTTGCACCCTCAACAAGAGCAATAGCTTCATCTTCTGTTCTAGTTGAGGCTAGCATGTCATCAACGTACATACTTCTTTTCACGTTGTCAACGACAATGGGACTGAAATCTCCTTGATTATCTGCAGTAGTCCGATTCAGGACAAAATTGGAACAGCTGGGTGACGAAACTGCACCAAACAAATGTACCACCATTCGGTAAGGTACAGGTTCAAGATCCAGGTTTCCATCGGCCACCATAAAAACCGTAGATAGTCTGTGTCTTTCTTCGATACCTTTACTTGAAAAAAACATGGACTCGATGTCCGCCATTATGCCGATCCTTTCCTGTCTAAAGCGAATCAAGACACCAAACAAGCTGTTCGTTAAATCCGGCCCTTGAAGTAATTGGTCGTTTAAAGACACCCCTAAATACTTAGCCGAACAGTCAAACACAACACGTATTTTGTCAGGCTTTCGGCGATGGTATACCCCATGATGAGGTATGTACCATATATGACCGTCATCTTTATCCAAATCCTCAGCAGGAACTGGCTCGGCGTAGCCGTTGTCATAAATCTTCTCCCTAAAGTGGACGTAATCATCACGAAGTTCTGCAACATCTTGCGTTTTAGACTCATCAAACGCTGAAGTCCTTGTGGCTTGTTGTTCGGCAGCTTCACGTCTCTATTTCTGAAAGGCAAATCCAAACTGTAATGCCCATCCTCTATGCACAGGGAATCGTTAGCTTGCTGTAAGAACCTCTGGTCCTCTAATGAATTCTCCTTCTTATCATCACTAAGACGTTCTGGAAAGTCCAGATTGATGGAATTCCTCAGCATGCTATCTAATTGTTGCAGACCTTCTACCTCTGTACTAGCACTGATTTGGGCTCTGTTCACAATAGCGTTTGCTTGTGCTTTACCATCGACCTCCCTATCATGCTCACGGACAATATTCCAGATTATCCACCCACGAATGGTCTTGGTGGCATTAGGGCTGCCACGAAGTCCAGTTCGAACTTCAAAAGGAGCATAGGCGTCAGGTACATTGCAGCCAACCATAAGTCCGACGTCTACGTCCGTTTCAGGAAGATCAAGCTCACATAAATGGGACCAGCATTCTATATCTTGACGGAATGTTATTCTCGGATACAGGTAATTGCTCCTTTGAGTAAAGTCTCGGTAGATCTATAGTCTCACCACTGTCCAAACCGCAAATCTGCAAGCCATTTACAGCACATTGTTTTGGGCTCCCCCATTGTTTCCAGAGAAAGTTGCATCTGTTTACCTGTTGCTCCAAGCTGCTGTAGAAGGTTCTCGGTGCAGAAAGAGACACTACTACCCGTGTCAAATAAAGGCGTACGTTTCAACAGAGCTCGCTTTATTTTTCAACTTCACCCTTACAGGGATGATCGCCATCGCGCAGTTGGCCTCTCCGGCCCTCATGTAACTGCACGGATTCACAGGCACACTAGTGCCTTGGTTGGGGCTTTCTCCCATACGATCTCCTCATGATACTGGATGAGTTTTGATATGGAGGATAGTTGGGTGGCATCCATTGCAAGTACTGCAGGTAGACTTGTTACGGCAAAATCGCTTTCGCTGTCCAGGCTTTAAACACCCAAAACAGAGGCCCTTTGTCTTGATATAATTGGATCTTTCACCAGGAGGTAAGTCGCTAAAACGTCAAGCCAATGGGAAGTAGCATTATAATACATGCAGGATTTCACCAACTCAGCCCCTTTACGCTGTTCTACATCTTTTCTGGCGTCATCTGCAATGGTCGGCAACTTACTATGGCTATCAGAGACTGTATTTTCCTCTGCTGGTTGTGTTGCTAAACTTACCTTATTCGCTTTGACCAAGGACGTTTAGAAATCCTATCCTTGGACCCTTTACCCTTCTGATCAGCAACCATGGCCTCCTTCCCATACGCAGGGTCACTCACCTTCTTCGTCTCGTCTTTCACAAACTTTACAAGATCGCGAAATTTGACGATATCCCCTTGCTTCTTTGACTTCTGCACAATGTTCCTCCATCTATCATGCAAATGGAAAGGGAGTTTAGCTACAAGACGTTTCATATTATCTGGATATTCCAATACTTGTACAGCTTCAATACTGGCTACCGCATTTTCGCATTCTACTAGGAAGAGTGCAAAATCATCCAAGCCTCTGCTATCATCAGGGCGAATTGACGGCCAGTCAAGCGCTTTCTTTATGAAAGTTGTAGCAATTACATGGCTATCGCCATACCGATCCTCCAGTCCTTTCATGGCTGCAGGAAATCCCCTGGAAGCATCCAGATAGCCGAAGCCAGAAACTACCTTGTTGGCTTCACCAACAGTAAATTGCTCTAAATAATTCATCCTTTCGTTATCAGTGTCGCAGTTTGTGATGACCTTCGCTTCGAATTGACGGATGAATTCACAAAACTCTAATGGATTTCCACCAAACTTCTTGATCTCCACAACTGGTTTCCGAAGTTGACGTACCATTGACATAGAAATGACATCCGGCCATCTTGAAACCATCATGCGCCATATTGCAGTACTATAACGTGAACTAGAAGGGAAGAAATGGAAAAGAAATGCACAAAAATCAAGGCCTTGGCTTGTGAGGATGATGGCAAAAAGATAAATTTTCTACTTCTAGTGTTCAGTATGTGACACTATTCCATTCATGAATCTAACGTCAATTTGAAACTGCTTGTTTCGTGCTTGTAACCAAAAGTGCTACAATTCCAATCAAAATTGCTTCATAAATTACATTATAACAAAGTAACACCTTTGATAGCAAGTGTCACGTACGACATTCAATATTGAACCGTCTTCCATGAAAGTATTTCTATGTCAATAATCGAAACACCTATACCCTCTGAGAGTTACCACCAATTCAAAGTGTGTATATCAAATAAAAATAATGAAAACAAAAGATGGCGTCCTACAAGAGATTCTTGGGGTCCGTATAGCGAATTTAAAACTCGAATGACTCTGTATGGGATACTGAGGTTGACAATAAACTTGAATGACTCTGTATGGGATAGTGAGGTTGACAATAAACTTCATGAGATTAGACAGACAATATACTCATCTCATCAGTCGCATACGTTTTGATCATTCATAAGTAGATCATGGAAAATTATATTAAGAAGAATCCGATCCTATGTGGATTCTATGTCATGAATCTATGGCTATGATTCTATGCCATGAACCGTTCTGTGCGATGTTGAGGCGTTTACTCCATCAGACGTCCACGATGTTCATCCATTAACATCAAATAATTTATTTCTTTGAGCAGATCCGTCATCACAGCTCCCGAGCTAAGGTATCTAGAGGTCGTGTGGATACTTCATAGTCTTCGCATGAACCACCACAACAGCTCAGCACGGCTGAAATACGGAGGCTACATCCGAGAATCCACCGTATACTCGTATCTGAATGTGAGGTGCCGAGGAAAGATTTCCTGTAGAGTGATATGGTTTCTTTTTAGCCGTCAGACGTCGTCGATTTTTCCCACCTCTTCTCTATCGATCCAATGAGAATCTCCCAGTATATTTTAATCGTGTTTATAGATTTTGCGATTGTATGGGCTTCTTCTCACCGAGCAGCTAGTTTGGAAGATGTATTCTGCGAGTCAGAGAAGCTTTGATTTAATAAATTTTAATGTATGTACCAGTTCTGTGATGTGTTTGATCTATCACATTTAGATTGTTCATGGATTATTGACGTTCCTTGTTGATGTACGCATGCGTTGAACGTCGCTATATAGCTTCAAATATTGCTCAACGCGACGTTAATTCTAATTCTCTCTCTGTCTTTGGTCACCACTTTGGCTTCCCCAATTGTGGCTGAAGTGTCTTGCAATGGATCTAAGATTAAGAGAGAAGCGTCTTTAATCTAAAAAAATTCGGGGCGAGTACGCCCGACCCCTTCTTTCTTCCTCAACGGGCTCAAATTGATAGTGACTAGTTTTAAATTGCAGTTTGCCCACTTATTCCCGGTGTTTGTTGTATCTGATTTAGTGTTTGCGCCATCAGTCTTCATGAATAATGAACTCATATGATATTCGCCTCTCTTTTTCGATAAGTGCGTAAAACGAAGGGTCAATTTTCAAATTTCCAGGCGGGGGGTGGGGGAAGCCTCGCCCTCTCGGTCACACACCAATATCGTCCCCTCCCCCCAAGTTGAATCCCTTGAGGCGTTCAATGATGACAAATATGTTCACATAAATAGTATCGTAGTGTATCTTATATATTCAATGTTCCCAGTTCCCAGTGGATACATGACGATCTAATTTGTTTTGTCTGAATGGACGTTAGATGCCATTATTATTATTTTTATTCCTTTAGATTTCCCTCAATGAACCTAATACAGTGCTGGACAAGTTGTATTATCTTGCAACCAACACTGAGGCCGCCTGTCCGGAAACACAACCAAATAGAATCGGTTATAAAAGTATTGTTCAAAAATACATTCCTCCAATGAAACTCCAGGACTAAAGCTGAATATGAAGTTATGTACTAATCTCTTGCTTCGAAGGACAGAAACTGCTTTGTTAAGCCTTATTGGTCGTGTTAAATATTAGTACATCATAGGCTGCTGCAAATTAAATATGCGACAATAACCGATACGCTTTTTGACTTGCAGGATTTGGTGATGGAGATCTTAGTACCTCTTGGATTGGTTTGCGTGTTGTTGATGGGATCATGTTATGCAGGCTACTGTGACATCCCAAACGGATGTACTATCCCTTTCGACCTAACCTGCTTTTACAAAATAAAGTTCAGTCCTGCTTGTAACAACCACGATGTTTGCTACGCTTGCGTGAGTAATATGTGTGATTTATTTCGTGTACCTATACCCGACAATACAAACGACCACAAAACATTTATTCACTTTGCCACTAATTTAACTTTCCTGAAATTATGTAGTTGCTCCAGTTTCGATTATTGTTATCAATTTCATAAATAATTGCATTGATATCAACATGGTCAAGTACTAGAATGAATTACGGCTACTACAGCCACGTATTGTGTACCACACACAATTAGTTGGAGTATGCAAATTGTTTACACGCAATATAATTATGCAGACAAATTACTCCAAAATATGTAAATTAGTATGTAAATCTATTTAACCCTATGCCCCCTACCAAACTTTCTCCTCTATCTCCGGAACGACAAAAAATGAAAGCTGACCCTCCGCGACCTTTTAGTTTATCATATTGAGGTCATTTTGAGCCTATTTGCATAACCCCTCGATTCGTGGAGCATGGGTAAATTCAAGATGGCGGCCATGTGGGTACCAGAAAAGTGATATTTTCGGCATTTTTTTGCAAATTCCCGCTTTTCTTCGAGGAAAATCTATTTTATTTCACACAAGACTATTATTTGCTAATTGATCATGCAGTTTTTGCATAGAAAACACTCAAATGTAAAATTTCGAAAAATCTGTTTTGAAATTGACGTAACTGTGACGTCATCCAATCGGCCGTCCTGACCTTTTTTACATTTTCCGGTAGCACTTGACACGAGGGTATAGTGTGGTAAGTGTCAGCTCCCTAGCTCAAGGGTTAAGGAAATATTTAGGTTTGGGGCCATTCGGTTCCCACAGGCCTGGACAGGTCAAACAAAGCCCAGGCCAGAGAGGGTGCACTACAATGTGGTGAATGAAACTTACATCTGTTTAACTATCTTTAAGTGAATCAATCTCACCTAATGGTCCATGCGGAAACATATAGAGGGTATATAGGTAAAGGATTTTCGCTTTCGTTTTTCTACACTATTATGTGTGGCTGGAACTCGATAATAAGAAAATAATTACTTGGCTATTTATATTGAATCATTCTGAAGAAAATGTCTTACAATATATTAGGAAATAATTGCGATCTTGTGATTCCATTATCATTGGCAGTTTAAATCTTTTCTATTTTCCAACGATGAACGGAAGTATGGATAAAATGGAACGTATCGCATCAAGGTAGCGGAAAATATTCTCAGCTACGCATTCGTTGCAGATGTATATGTAGCTTCAGCGGTATTACATACAAATATCCGAGAGCAACGATAACATCTCTATCAAGTCATCGGGTGGATATCCGTGCTCATAACAACTGAGATAACTAAGGTTGTTTATCCTATTTATCGTCGTAAACAATTTCTGAGCCTACAGCTATGAAAATAAAGCACATTGTTAACTTGAACAGAGCCGAAATACATATTCACTCATTGTGATCCATGATTTCGATCCATTTGAACATAGTTATTGCTTATTCAATATTAAAATTGAATCCAGACGGAAGTGGAAGGCTTGCACAATAGGACAAAGAGATAAGCAGAAAGTGCTACTTCTGTCAGTTGATTGGTTAACTGAACCAAAATCGACAAACCAGAATTGACAAGCCAGAAGCAGAATCTGATTGGATAGTTTGTATTGTGCAAGTCCTCCATTATCTTCCACTTTCACATCTGAGAATAGATAAACACAAGTGAATTAGTTGTTTTATTCTAATTCAGGGAAAATCTACAGGAAAAACCCGAAAGAACTGCGACGATGCCTTTCGCAGTGAAATGAAATCCTGTTGTAAAAAAATGGGTTTGTTCCAGCGAGGGTGCAATGAGATCAAAGACGACTACTATTACAGGGTTAGAGCTTTTGGCGGC
>JAVTVY010014959.1:0-60913 GCA_036873755.1 Hanleya hanleyi
CATGGTCTATATTCATGGCCTCACCTCGCCCATTCTATGACCCATGGTCTATATTCATGGCCTCACCTCGCCGATTCTATGATCCATGGCCTGTATTCATGGCCTCGCCTCGCCCATTCTATGATCCATGGCCTATATTCATGGCCTCACCTCTCCCATTCTATGATCCATGCCCTGTATTCATGGCCTCACTTCGCCTATTCTATGATCCATGGTCTGTATTCATGGCCTCATCTCGCTCATTCTATGATCCATGGTCTGTATTCATGACCTCACCTCGCCATTCTATGATCCATGGTCTATATTCATGGCCTCACCTCGCCCATTCTATGATCCATGGCCTGTATTCATGGCCTCACCTCGCCCATTCTGTGATCCATGGTCTGTATTCATGGCCTCATCTCACCCATTCTATGATCCATGGTCTGTATTCATGACCTCACCTCGCCATTCTATGATCCATGGTCTGTATTCATGGCCTCACCTCGCCTATCTATGATCCATGGTCTGTATTAATGGCCTCATCTCACCCATTCTATGATCCATGGTCTGTATTCATGGCCTCACCTCGCCCATTCTATGATCCATGGTCTGTATTCATGGCCTCACCTCGCCCATTCTATGATCCATGGTCTGTATTCATGGCCTCACCTCGCCCATTCTATGATCCATGGTCCATATTCATGGCCTCGTCTCGCCCATTCTATGATCCATGGTCTATATTCATGGCCTCACCTCGCCAATCTATGATCCATGGTCTGTATTAATGGCCTCATCTCACTCATTCTATGATCCATGGTCTGTATTCATGGCCTCATCTCGCCCCATTCTGTGATCCAGGGTCTATATTCATGGCCTCACCTCACCCGTTCTGTGATCCATGGTCTATATTCATGGCCTCATCTCGCCCATTCTACGATCCATGGTGTATATTCATGGCCTCACCTCGCCCATTCTGTGATCCATGGTCTATATTCATGGCCCCACCTCGCCCATTCTATGATCCATGGTCTGTATTCATGGCCTCACCTCGCCCATTCTATGATCCTTGACCTATATTCATGGCCTCACCTCGCCCATTCTGTGATCCATGGTCTATATTCATGGTCTCAGCTCGCCCATTCTGTGATCCATGGTCTATATTGATGGCCTCACCTCGCCCATTCTATGATCCATGGTCTGTGTTCATGGCCTCACCTCACCCATTCTATGATCCATGGCCTATATTCATTGCCTCACCTCGCCCATTCTATGATCCATGGTCTATATTCATGGCCTCACCTTGCCCATTCTATGATCCATGGTCTGTATTCATGGACTCACCTCACCCATTCTATGATCCATGGTCTGTATTCATGGTCTCACCTCGCCCATTCTATGATCCATGGTCTATATTTATGGCCTCACCTCGCTCATTCTATGATCCATGGTCTATATTCATGGCCTCACCTCACCCATTCTATGATCCATGGTCTGTATTTATGGCCTCAACTCGCCCATTCTATGATCCATGGCCTATATTCATGGCCTCACCTCGCCCATTCTGTGATCCATGGTCTATATTCATGGCCTCACTTCGCCCATTCTATGATCCATGGTCTATATTCATGGCCTCACCTCGCCCATTCTACGATCCATGGTCTATATTCATGGCCTCACCTTGCCCATTTTATGATCCATGGTCTATATTCATGGACTCACCTCACCCATTCTATGATCCATGGTCTGTATTCATGGCCAAGAAGAATATTGAAATGAAATCCTTGGAAATGGCCTATATTACGTATTTGTGTTCAGGTACATTCTACAAGTGGTTGCAGTAATATCCTGTATTTGTGTTTTATTCATCAGGTACATTCTACAAGTGGTAGGACTGATATCTTGTATTTGTGTTTTATTCATCAGGTACATTCTACAAGTGGTAGGACTGATATCTTGTATTTGTGTTTTATTCATCATCAGGTACATTCTACAAGTGGTAGGACTGATATCCTGTTTTTGTGTTTTGTTCATCATTAGGTACATTCTACAAGTGGTTGGACTGATATCTCGTAGGATCAGCGAGAAATCGTCTTTGTTGAACTGTGATCAAGATGAGAGTAGTTCCCAGCTGTGTCAGGGTCTGGCTCACCTACTCCTCTATCTCACATACATGTTCCAGTCAGGTATGTCACTCATTTGTCTTCTATCTTGGAATATTATCAGAAGCCTATCAAACTAGAAGTTCGACACTTGATTCCTGGGCCCCACCCGGCATGATCGTCAACAGACAGACAGCAGCCAGGTGTGATATATCTATAAATAGCTGTTAGATTTAATGTTTGACCCAACTGTATCTTTGGGCTTCAAACAACTAACCAGCATGCTGCCAAGTGCCAGCTAGAGACCAGCTCTCTTCAGTACTGACCAAGAAGAGCCAATGATGACATATTAACAGGTGTGATGTTATTAGTCTGAACATTCTTAGTTAATTGTTTCACCAGGCATATTGTAAAGAAAGTGATAACTCTATCTGTACAATGATGTATTTGTTGCACATCCGATGTCTTAACTGAGGCTGATTCGAATCCACCACATTGTCAATACATATACTGATATTCGCTTCCTAAATCGTAAACCTGCTTCAATTATTGCCTTTAAACTCCATTTAAATGCACAATCAAACGTAGAAAACGGAAGTTAAAACTAAAAATTATCTCCCCTAGGAGAGAGAGTTATCCGCCCCTAGGCGAGCTCTCACTCTTCCCAACGTGGTTACTATATAAGACAACGCCAGCCCATTCTCGTCTTCTTTCTCCTGTTTGCTCTCGAGCAGTGCACATCTAGGGAAGTGTTCAGATTCAATTTACAACATTAGTGTTTCGCTGGTGTATCCTTTATCAAGTGTGACTTGTGTTGTTTATTCGGAACTTACTTATTGTATTATGTCTGAGGTTCCGACTTTCTATTCCTTGTCGTACGTGCGGGCAAAATTTGTCCCCTTTGGACTCCCACACGGCTTGTGTTTTCTTGTAAAGAATTGTGTTGTCGTGCGTCCACGTGCGCGGAATGTGTATTATGGGGCGACGACTTGGAAGAATTATGCCCAAGCTCGTCGTGCTTATCTTTTACATGCTACAGACGGGTTTTAGAATTTCTTTGGGATATGAAATGTAGTGGGTCAAGATCCAGTTTCGCCCGCGTCGGTATATATTTAACCAAGCGGGACTATTCTACACGAAGATATTTCTAGGTTGTTAGACAGTTTGACCCGTACCGGAGCTTCATTGTCTAGGGTCGATCCCAAACCCGTTCCTTTGTTCGGCTTGACAAAGACCAAGTCGGTCTTTCCGGTGCATTCCATTGTCTTCGTCAGATAAAAGAATTCTTTGCCACATGTTATTTCGCCTCTGTCTATCGGTACCACATGTTTCTTCTAAAAAGAAGAAAGCTAATAAACAACGTCGTGTGTCTATTTCTCCGTTGTCGGTTAAATCTGGACATAGTTTATTTAATTCCGTGCCCGATCTATTTGTTGGGGCGAATGTTGGATTCGTTTGAGTCGGCCACGTGTTTAGTGTCTTCGGACGTACGTCGCTAAATATTTGGGTTTTGGCGGAGATTTTAAATTCTCTTGAAATGATCGTCTGACGATGTTTTTCTAAAAGTCTTTATGAAATCTCATGTTTAACAAATAACACAGTCCTGCATTAGGCCAGTGTGTATTCAATATTACGTCTTCACACAAACTTTGAGTTGCGACCCGGTGTGTTTGAGGTGGGCTTTTATTAGCCCCAACATTCCGTTTTGTTCGGTCAGTATGGAGCCTATTGTGATGTACTTTAAACGAACAAGTTTTTGTTTCGTTGTTTCATGATTTTATCCATTGAATTGTTGTATAAATTACCAGGATTGTGAGGACTACCCTCGTTTGACGCTGGAGGTTCGTTTTTCCCCGCCGGAGAAATCCGAGTCTTTATAAGCAGTCCGTCAATGTTCCATGTTGTTGTTGTTGTTCGGACTTTGATAGTGTCTCACCTTCATCCATTCAATTCTTTGGTCCTACCAAGAAGGTAATCTCTTGTCATATCAAGTATTATTATGTGATTTTGATATCCTGTCTTCAAGAGAGATCTTACGGAGGTTTTATTCTGCCTCTCATGTTTACGTGTTTGTTGTTTTTGTGTACGTAATCACAACTCAACCCTATTTAAACGATGCTATAATAATAGCATAAATGGATGTTACGGGGCTTCAATGCTACGACTGTTTGTTGCATTTTAATGAGCGTCTTTGCTGATCTCTTTATGTGATTAAGGGTGTGTCGATCAACAAAGGGATCACGTGGTGGTTATCGTGAGTATGTAATCCTATTGTCCACTGTTTATTGTGAAACTGTGCTATGCCTTGATACACAAATTTGTTTTATACATGTGATTTGTTTGTTTCTCACCAAGCTGGTTCCATCTGTATACTGTGTTACGCTTATAATTCAGATGGAGTTATGCACTAATTTTAATTTCTTCCCTATGAGAAAATTTAAAATTTTACTAGCGTGAGTGGGAATGTATTGGTCCGGCCAAGGGTCAAGCCTAATGACACGTAGGTCGTGAAGTCTTCTATGGTTTCTTTCTACCAAGTATGTATTACCGGTACAGTCTACTAGAGCATCAAACTGCTCTTTAGTAATGTTCTTACTGTTCTTCCTCTTCTCGACAAATTTGTTCGTGTTAGGTCATTTCAAATTCTAAATTTTTGAATAACCTCATTTTCCTGCCGGCGAGAGACTTTAAATGTTTTTTCCTCTCTTCGGGAATTTAAAATTCTTTAAGGATTTGTTTTGGTTTCCTGGAAAAATCTTTGTTCTGGATGTCGGTTGTGTGACTTTTTGGTTATTGATAGTAACATTGTTGTAAATGTTTAATATTCTCTCCATATAAAACTCCAGTACTGAATTTCATGTACAGGAGACAAATTACATCGGGAGAGGTCATAATGTAACCATATTCATTGTCACATTATTTCATGTTCACTGACACAAAGATCCATAATCCCATTTATCTCATTGAGCTTACATTTGGTGATTAACGCTACAAACATTTAATATGTTCATCTCTACTGCGTTTAAAGAGAAGGAAAATTTATTACAATCGACTTCGGGGTTACTGTTTGCAACGCCCTTCGGTTACGTCGTGTACTTTTATAAGTTTGTATCCTGCTCCATTATGAGCATGTACATGTATATACATTAAGTTGTTGTGAATTAGGAAATCACTACGTTGTTTATCATATACAACGTTTCTCGCATTTTTCACATTACGCTTTCCTATTACACCTTTGATGACATGTTCATTACGCCGTCATGTGTCTCTCATACACCTGTGCGTCGTTCTATTACATCGGTTAGACATTTTTCCGGTACGCCATAACGCCGTTTGTCACGTCATTTCTTCATTTGCGAGATGCATATTTTATATCCATTCATCGGCACTTCCTTTGATTCTCTATCGTCGGTCGTCGGCGGGAGGGGAAGTCCGTTCGTTTGGCGTCAACCATCCACTGGTATCAATTCCTCTCGGGTTTTTCACATTGTGATTTACTTACGTTCGTCGTTTCTCCACGAAGAGAGTTCTGTTCAGACCTTGTTGTTTCCAGTCTGGAGTTCAGAATATCAAAATTGTATTGGAATCAACAGTATTTGGTCAAATGCTGTTATATGGAATAGGTCTTTGGATTTTGTACGTGGATATTCTCTGAGGACGACGGCGGGATTGTGAATGACGGACTAGTCGCCTTTAATTGAATTCAGCACAGTGTTGTATTAACACAGTACCATGTTGACTTTAACACACAAACATTGTGTTGAGATCCGTTTACCTTTGGATTGTGCTTAAACAACACAATGTTTTTGTGGTGTACTTGGGGGACAGTTTTTTCCCGACTTTCTCCTTCAAGTACTTTATTCCTGTATTGACCGTTACACCAATGGTTAGACTTTGACATTATGGTTCTGTCATCAACCTTAGGGTTGCTTATTTTTGTAGGACCTTACTCGCTACGTTCGTTTTTCGGGTTCGGTCTCTACAGCGGATTATTTGTCCTGGTGCCGAGGTCGTCATTTCGTTCCCGACTCTATTTCCCTCGTAATTGACTTCTTCCTTCACCTTCACCAGGATAGGAAGTCTCATATTAGCACCATGGAAGGCTATCGTTCTGCTCTGGCTGGGTGTTACGTCTTTCTTTTGGTACCAACATTAGCCTTAACGATAATATCTCTGCGCTTATTCGTGCCTTCGCATTACAGTCGCGTTGTACTCGCCAACTGTTACCGAAATAGGATATCGGTGTGGTTCTGTGTGCCCTGATTTACCACCTTTTGAACCCTTAGAGTCCGCGTCTATAAAAGCTGTGTCTTATGAGACGGCCTTTGTAGCTGCGTTTGCTTTGGCGTCCAGAGTGTCTCATCTTTATGCTCTTGAAAGATCTTCTATGACCTGGACAGCGGTTTGGTCTTGCATTCTTTTTCGGCCCATTCCTGAATTTATCGCCAAAAATGAGTGTTCGTTCAGGTCCGTGCGCTCAACGTTCGTACTCCATTCCTGCGTTGTCAGACTTTGTACATGGCCTCGTAGACGATCTTCTGCTAGATCCTGTTCGAGCCATCCGTCACTATCTTACTCGTACCGATTTCGTTCGCGGCTTTCGGCTACGGTTATCATATCCCTTCGCCTGTCAGCAAGGCTTGATATTTAAAAAAGCCGCGTAGTTGAAGAAGACCATAAAATAGTCTTATCAATTGACAGAAGGTAGATATACTATTGACGCCCCCACTACTGTCTTCTGCTTCTTCTAATGTGTTTCGTACCATCGCTACACATGGCCTTTATGGAAGAACTTGTCCCTCCATGACATTGTCCAGTTCTTGTGTCTGGACAGCAAATTCCACGTTCACAAATTTCTATCTGTGTGATATGTCAGTGCAGTCAGATAGTGTGACCACGCTTGGGCCACTAAGGGCTACCTAGCACGTGGTTAGTTCTTTCAGGAAGAGAGGGGGGGCAGAATTTGTCACCATTGCAGCAAGGCAGCCATCTTGCTCTTCATCATGATCGTCTTTGAAGGAAGGAATAAGTCGGATAGACGACCATGGACTCTCTAATCATCAATCTAAGAGGTCTGACACTTTGAGAGTTTAATCTTTACCTTAACTACGGTTTTGCTTGTGTCTTTCAGCTTGAAACTGACTTTCCTCTGGATGATCTCAGCTGTGTCTCCTACGCTCAACTCACAAGACAAGTTGGACGCAAGTCGTTGGTGGATTGAGAATGGCGTGGCTTGGCGCCCTCTAAGACCAAGAAGACCTAACAACCCGAGTGGTAGAGGATCCTGACATCTTGGTAGAGTTTGCATTTCACACCACGAGCACAGCTACATGGATGGAGGCACTCAAGAATAAGTATATCTGTATCATATCCATGATTTACCCTTTTCGTCTCTGACCAGGGGTTTTCTTGTTGCTTATTGTTTGTCTCATATTTATTCCCTTATCAGTGTCATCCCAGCTACATGGAGGAAGACACTCAAAAGATAGGTTAGATTAGTATCTTCTATTACTACTCCATAATTGCCCTCGGCTTTACCGGCCAGGTTTCTTTTGTTGAGATTTATGGAAGAACCTGCTCCTCCTTGACATTGTCCAGTCTTGTCTGGACGGCGAACTCCACGTTCACCAATTTCTATCTGAGAGATATGTCAGTCCAGTCAGATAGGATGACCACGCTTGGGCCGCTTATAGATGCCCAGCACGTGGTCAACTAAATTTTAAAAAAAAAGGGGGGGGCGGCATTTTGTATCATTGCAGCAAATCTGCAAATTGCTGTTTCATCTCATCTCATTCATACTATTAGTCCACATTTGATTCGATCACATATTGAAGGAGGAAATAAGTCAGATGGACGACCTTGGATCCTCTAAGAGATGTCGGACACTAAATCATCTCTCTAAGATGCCTGACTCCATGGTGAGTGTAATCTTTACCTTAACTGCGGTTTTGATTGTGTCTTTCAGTTTGAATCTGACTTCCTTCTCATGATCTCAGCTGCGTTCATCTACGCTCAACTCTCAAGACAAGTTGGACGTAAGGCGATTGTGGACTGAGAGTGGTGTGGCTTGGCGACCTCTAGGCACGGACTGGTTCTGCTTCACCCGGACTTAGGAACAGCCAAGAATCTGCATGCAGATGAGCCTTACCAAGTAGACCTATCGTCCTGCGGGTAGGGGTCCTTTCTTGGTATAGATGGCTTCCCGAGTAGACCTATCAACCTGCGGGTAGGGGTCCTTTCTCGGTAGAAATTACTTCCACAGTAGACCTATCAACCTGCGGGTAGGGGTCCTTTCTCGGTTGAAATTACTTCCACACCACGAGCACAGCTACATGGATGTAGACAATCAAGATAAGTACAACTGTATCTTATCCACATTTTAACCTTTTTCGTCCTTGACCAGGGTTTCTATTGTTTGATTATTTATGTCTCATGCTCATATCCATGTCTGTGTCTTCCCAGCGGTTACTTAGCCTGCCTTTGAATCTGCTACATGGCCGAGGTTTCCCTCCTTCCACCTGTTGGTACTGAGGCAATAATTGAAGCAGGTTTACGATTTAGGAAGCGAATATTAAACATTTATAAACAATGTTTCTATTCGTTACTAAATCAAACCTGCTTCAATTTAATGCGCCCTCCCGTCCTTCCCCTCAGACCGCGGCCTAGTTCACTACTGGTCTCGGTTGTTACAATGAGAAAGAGGGCGAGAATGGGCTGGCGTTGTCTTATATAGTAACCACGTTGGGAAGAGTGAGAGCTCGCCTAGGGGCGGATAACTCTCTCTCCTAGGGGAGATAATTTTTAGTTTTAACTTCCGTTTTCTACGTTTGATTGTGCATTTAAATGGAGTTTAAAGGCAATAATTGAAGCAGGTTTGATTTAGTAACGAATAGAAACATTGTTTATAAATGTTTAATTTCTCCTTGTTTCATTCAGGATTATTTCGCCGGGTGGCTACAGCAGCGATGCGAGTCATCCGACAGTCGATTCCATCTTGTTTCTTCACCATCAATCAAATCAACGGTCACTTTCAGACTCTGGGTATATATGACCCCACACTTACACTACAGTGGTGTAACACACTCATTCTCTTAAATTATGATGACCAGGAGTGGTGGGGCAGCGTTATGCAGACACCCAAGAAATATGTGCTTTCTAGTCAAAGGTAATCCAAGTTTCCAGGCTGATAAGTGATTAATTGAAACTTCAAAACATTTCAAATTATTTACTTCCAAAAAAACAACAACATCCCTCTTCGTAGGGGAAGGTATAAACTGAAATCACCCATATCTTCTTCAATATATGATGGAAATCTACATGGCAAAAATTGTCTCTGATGTTACTGTAATAGTATCGCTGTGGGCGGTTGATGCATATACATATACAGTGCTGCTACATGTGATTTCGCTATGGATAAGACATGATACTGTTTTTGTTGTGAAAACATCTCTGATCGGAGAGTAGTTTGGGGAACTTTGGGATCTATTCAAGTTTACACACAGAGATGACCGCTTACAACAGAAAATACTTCTAATATCTGTAATTTGTGCTGTTGATATTTTGCTGCTTTTCTGCTTCAGAATTCTCTATTTATCCTGAGTTCAAGCCTGATCACTCATATTAAACATGCCAATGCCATGATAAAACTGTTCTCCGAATATTCCGCAATTCGTAGGCTAGAAGAAACCAACAAAAAAGACATCTTTTGGTGGTGTCGTGCAGTACAGGCCGTTTAATCAGATCAACGCATATCAACATCATAACACATAACACGATAACAATACACAACTTATCAAATCGAATCTCGACTATACTATCAGCACAATATGGTCAGATCAAGGCCAAATATCATGGCAATCCATTCTTCAAAATTTATATTATAACGGCTCTACAGCCTGTATTATAATGGCTCATCAGCCCATATTATAATGGCTCATCAGCCGTATTATCAAGGCTCTCCAGCCTACCCTTATTATAATTGCTTGTTAAACTCATCGAGGCCCATCAACCGAATTATGATGGCCCTAAGCCTTAAATATCGTATATATATATGCCAACACCTCTCTCTTGCATGACTCATTAGATCTATCAGAACTTATATGTTAACAATATCGGCAAATCCCCTACATTGCATGACTCGGCATCTTTCTGCCAACTGAATAAAACATATATACAAAGGTCTCATTTCAGTTGTGTATTACACATTGGCATAGTAATATTTATTAATATACAAATATATCATTTTACACCTGTAAGCTTAATGTGTACAATAATCAAGTTGAGTCGGCTGGTACTGCAGACGAGAATGAATAGACCTGCGAAATACACAGTATATAAACCCTAAAAGCCCGCCGAGCACCAAGCTCCCGCCCGGTGAGCACTACTCATTGCTCGCCGGAGAAAGAAATTCGTTTTCATGCATTCCTTAAACAAACAAAATTATATGCACCTCATTGCAAGTCTGGTTATAAAGCATGTTAATTTTCCAATGATCCCTCCCTTGCTATTTCACAGTTCATCAAATGGTAACACAATGGAGTCTGTCTCTTCATCCCTGTCCAAATGCTTTAGTTCTGAAATCATCCGGAGAGGAAGTCTTATTTTATTCTGTGATTATGTGGTGAGTGCTATAATCTTCATATTAGAGAGTTTACAAAGCATCATTGTGTAGAAAGTGTGTTTCATAAATCAAGATCAACCTTCAAAATCTGTAAATTCTGGATTCCAGTCTCTGTTCTATTCCAATTTCTAATCTTTTAGGATTATAATTTCATTTCTGTCCTGTATTTGTCATATTGATAACTTGTAATTTTATGATCTGTTGAATGAAAAATGTAACATTGAAATATTATGTACTATTGATATGATGATCTGTTCCCAGTGTGAGAACTTGACAGATGCTGATCACATGATCTGGGTGATCATCAATCATGTCAATGAGCTGATTGAACTATCCCATGAGCCTCCAGTACAGGATTTTATCAGGTAACTACCATATTTGGAAGTTGGATAGACTACTATACTCAATACGAGACTGATCTGATGTAATGAAGTACCACTAACACAAGTTGTGCATGTCAGCATGGTCAGCAGCTGGAGGAGGATGAACATTGCTTTTAGCAGAGTATCACCAGACAAGAAAGCGAAAGTCCTAATTACAGCATATATGTGTACGTACTAATTACCTCTGAAGAAGAAGTTAGATCTTAATGCCCAATTCCCTTGCTCTGATTAATCTCTGTATGTGAGACAAATGTTGAGTGAATTATCAAACCTCCGAAAGCCACACTTTTTACATTGTTCACCAATTCATATATAGCAGATAATTATGCAAAATGTGTAGGTCAATTACGATGTTTAGTGTGAGACAAATGTTGAGTGAATTATCAAACCTCCGAAAGCCACACTTTTGACATTGCTCACCAATTCATATATAGCAGATAATTATGCAAAATGTGTAGGTCAATTACGATGTTTAGTGTGAGACAAATGTTGAGTGAATTATCAAACCTCCAAAAGCCACACTTTTGACATTGTTCACCAATTCATATATAGCAGATAATTATGCAAAATGTGTAGGTCAATTACGATGTTTAGTGTGAGACAAATGTTGAGTGAATTATCAAACCTCCAAAAGCCACACTTTTGACATTGTTCACCAATTCATATATAGCAGATAATTATGCAAAATGTGTAGGTCAATTACGATGTTTAGTGTGAGACAAATGTTGAGTGAATTATCAAACCTCCAAAAGCCACACTTTTGACATTGCTCACCAATTCATATATAGCAGATAATTATGCAAAATGTGTATGTCAATCACGATGTTTAGTCGTTAGGGATGTGCTATGTTCTTTTAAAGAGATTTCATTGTATTTCAGTGCTGTCCATCGTAACTCTGCTGCCAGTGGATTATTCATACAGGCCATACATGCTAGATGTGATAATTTTACAAAGGTAAACTATGTTCTGCATAGATTATTTCATTCAAGCATATATAACAGCTGTCGTTCAGAATTTCACCTTGTCAACAGACTGCCAGATCTGTATCATTGGAATATGGTCCCATTCCTCATGGAGTGCTTGGGTCAATTCTTAACTTGTCTGTATTGCGGAGTTCCTAGCAACCCAAGATGTCCCACAAGTGCTCAAGAGAATTCAGATCCGGGATTTGCGGTGATAATGATTATTTCAACTTGGAACTGGTGGTGCATAATTTTTGTCCAGGTGTTTACTTTAAGCTGACTGAAAAATATCTTTCTCGCATGATATTTCCCTTTGGCACTCCAAACTGCACCTCATAGGGACTAAATCTTCACTAAACCACACTCGTTCCTTTGCTGTCAAGTTTGAGAGACCCACAGAATGTCTGTTGAATGCTATACATGCCTGAAGTGATCTGATTGGCTTGGAGTATGTACCTTATCTAGTGTTCAAATGATAGTGTGTTCAAATGATCTGTTGTTCAAATGATCTTGCATTCAAATGATCTAGTATTCAAGTGATCTTTTTTTTAAATTATCTGATGTTCACATGAGTATTGTGACTAACGTCACAGGACCTACAAAGTAGGTTGAGGAAGATGACTTGTGGGTCCAAGCGTAAAGTTATAGGTCACCTAAGTAGGTCAATTTTTTCCAAAATTAGATCAGCTTAGAACTTGCTGGTAACAGTCCTCTAATGCACGTACATGCCAAAAATCAAGGTTCTAACGTCAATGGTTCTCCTTATTTTGCCGACGAAAGGATTCGGATGGACTGACTGACTGACTCATTACCAGACAATTTCCAAATGAGAGCCTACTTCGTAGGAAAATGATGTTGCATTCAAACGATTTAGTATTCAAATGATCTTGTGTTCAAATGATCTACTGTTCAAACGTTCTTGTATTCAAATGATTTAGTGATCTTGTTTTCAAATGATCTTGTGTTTGAATGATCTAGTGTTCAAATGATCTTGTGTTCCAATGTTCTAGTGTTCAAATGATCTAGTGTTGAAATGATCTAGATAATGTTCGAATGATCTTGTATTCAAACAATCTAGTGTTCAAATTACCAAGTGTTTAAATGATCTTGTGTTTGAATGATCTAGTGTTGAAATGATCTTGTGTTGAAATGATCTGGTGTTTAAATGATCTTGTGTTGAAATGATCTAGTGTTCCAATGATTTTATATTCAAATGATCTAGTGTTCCAATGATCTTGTGTTTGTTTTCCAGCCAGCTCAGATGAAGAGAACTCTTCAGTGTTTGGAGGCCATTCACCTCTCCCAGAGTGGAACTCTCCTCACTCTACTGATAGATAAGTTCCTCAACACTCACCACCTGGCCGTGGCCCGTTTCTGTGATACGATAGCATGTCGGAGGGTAGAAATGCTCCTGGCAGAAAACTTGGAGGTAACACATATTTCGAGACCTTGCAGGAGATGCTGACTGGCTGGTCAAAGTCAGTCAGATGAAGCTTCTTTACCATAACATCCTTCCAACGATTATGACTTGGCTTAACAAAATTATGCACACATTAACCTGATAAAGATTTACGATCACATAATGTATTGGAAATGAGTGACAAATTGGCGTATAAACTACCCTGTTAGGTCTTTGAAATATTCATGAGACAGTAGTTTGAGGAATTTGGGGTATATTTTTGTATTTGACAGGCACCTCGGACCGTGTTTGAAAGTGGAGGGAGGCTGAACTCCATATCGCCCATGTTAAATGCTGGATTGCTGTCTCAAAAAGTGGAGGGAGGGGGTGAAACCCACCCTGACCCCTTTGCGCCGCGGTCCCTGCTTTACATGTCAAAATGTTTAATCTTACTGAATTAAGTAAGACAGCTTATTTTCTGTCTTCAGGATAGCAGTGCTCAGCTACCCCTTGAAGACTTAGAGAAACTGTTACAGTTCATGAAGACGCATGGTTTGTGTAAAAGGTGAGGTCACAACTTGCAAAAAATAGGACTTCAATATTATGCAGTGAACCCATGCTAAATCGAACCAGAAAACCTTGAATTTCAACTAAAGTAATGTTTCAGTGCCCTAAATCTCTATAAAGCATGACCCTGTCTAAATCAACACAACACTGATAGTTTAGAAAAGCTTTAGCAAGTATCATAAGATTGTTCACCTGAGAATCAGATTATGATAACGATATTGGACTTTGAGATATCAGACAATTGTTATACTTTACTATTTCAGACATGCAAGACTGGTGTCTCTCCTAACAAAGTTACGGACCATTTTCTGCCCTGAGAGCTGTATGACCCTATCACCAGAGAAAACTCACCCTCTAGTCCTGACCTCAACACAGCTGAAAGATATAGAAATTAACAAGGTCAGTATACTCTAGACCTGACGTCAACACAGCTGATCGAAATGAAAATTTACAACATTAGTACTCTAGTCCTGACCTCGACACAGCTGAACGATATGGAAATTAACAAGATCAGTACTCTAGTCCTCAGCTGACCTCAACACAGCTGAATGATATGAAAATTAACAACATTAGTAGTTTAATTCTGACCTCAACACAGCTGAACGATATGGAAATTAACAAGGTCATTATACTCTAGCCCTGATCTCAACAGAGCTGAATGATATAGAAATTAACAAGGTCAGTACCCTAGTCCTGGATAATGTGATGTCTAGCACTGTAATATCGCTTGTCTATATTGCACCATGTAAGCGTCCTGTCTTGTACACTGTCCTCAGTGTTTTATAGGTCGGATGGAGGGTGTCTGGTTCCATGCTGCTTCAAAGATTTCTTCTTTGAAGTAGCAGGAACACAACTGGGCTGGGTGGTGCTTAGTTGGTTCGTCGTGATATAGCTGAAATATTGTTGAAAGCGACGCTAAATTCTATTCTCACTCACTCACTCACTCACTCACTCACTCAACATAGCTGAAAGATATAGAAATTAACAAGGTCAGTACTCCAGTCCTGACCTCAACATAGCTGAAAGATATGGAAATTAACAAGGTCAGTACTCTAGTCCTCACCTCAACATAGCTGAAAGATATGGAAATTAACCAGGTCAGTACTCCAGTCCTGGCCTCAACACAGCTGAACGATATCGAAATTAACAAGGTCAGTACTCTTGTCCTGACCTCAACATAGCCGAAAGATATAGAAATGAACAAGGTCAGTACTCTAGTTCTGACAGCACAGCTGAACGATATAGAAATTAACAAGGTCATTACTGTAGTCCTTACCTCAACATAGCTGAACGATAAAGAAATTAACAAGGTCAGTACTCTAGTTCTGACCTCAGCACAGCAGAAAGATATAGAAATTAACAAGGTCATTACTGTAGTCCTTACCTCAACACAGCTGAATTATAAAGAAATTAACAAGGTCAGTACTCTAGTCCTTACCTCAACACAGCTGAACGATATATAAATTAACAAGGTCTCAACACAGCTAAACGATATAGAAACTAACAAGGTAAGTACTCTAGTCCTGAGCTCAACACAGCTGAACGATACCCTTACTGCTTTGAGGTGTACTTGAGGTGTAGTTGAGGTGTACCTGTGAGGTGTACCCTCCGATATTATGAGGTGTATTTGAGGAGTAGATGAGGTGTAGTTGAGGAGTAGATGAGGTGTAGTTGAGGAGTATCGAAATATGCAAATTAGTACACCTCAGTGAGGTGTACACCTCAATGAGGTGTACACCTCAAATGAGGTGTACACCTCAGGTGAGGTGTACACCTCAGGTGAGAGGTGTACACCTCAGGTGAGGTGTACCCCTCAGGTGAGGTACTAACTGAGGTGTACTTGAGGCATATCCAATTTTGAAAAATGTATTCATACCTCCCATTGAAAATAGGTACCAGGCATATTTGTATTCTCATTTTTTAGTGAACACCGCTCAGTAGATGGATCCCCATCCTCCTCCTACAATAACTTTGCTGCAGCATTTTTCGCTACAAAGCCTACAACTAACATATGAGCAGCCAAACTTGAAAGTAGGGGAAGGTGACCATGTATGTCAGAAAATGGTAGCACCACACTTATAAAGGAGCTTCAACATTGGCTCAGAAGTGCCCCAATTGCCACACAGAGGATTCCAATGCAAAAGCATACAAGGGACCAATGTATTTGGGAAGTGACAGTTAACATATCCATTTTGGAAATATATCTGGATGGTTGACAACATATCCACAGGTGCCAAAGTTTGCATGAGATTAACAATAGTTTCTCTGTAAATTATACAACAGTGCCCATTAACTGATTGCTATGATAATTTGGTCGATAATTTGAAGAGAAGAATGTTACAGCAGGTTTTAGTTTGATGTATTAGTGTCCTGGTGTCAAAATAATAATAAAAATAAAATAAAAATTGAGTTTACATAACATTTTTCATGTTGTTTAGAAGTTCAGGAGGTGTACTTGAGGTGTGCGTAGGTAATTTAAAAGTGAGGTACATGTTTTTTTTGACAAAGTCAATGAGGTGTACTTGAGGTGTAGGTAATTTAAAGTAACATTCATGCCAGAATGATGATCCAGCATAGACATGTAAAGAAAAAATTAAATTTAATGCCATGTTCAGCAATATGTTATCTATTTAGCAAGTATGTGTTTTTTTATCATTTAGAAAGTGATCGTATAACAGTATTTTCATTATTTTGGGATACAAAACGAGTAATTAGCGAGTATGAATAAAAGATTGTGCTGGCAATTATTTACAATAAGTGTATGGTATATTATGCTCAATTTCATGACAAACCTTTCCACCAAGTCCACCATATATCTTGGGTGTAGGTGGATAACTGTATCTTATGTTCATGCCAAGCTTGTTACGGTGGAGTGTAGGAAATACTTCAGATGTAGATAAATTATGAGGTATAAGTACATACTTGTATACTTTTGTACATGCATATTTTAGCAAAGTCCATGAGATGTACTTGAGGTGTAGGTAAATTACAAGTATATATTTTGACAAAGTTTATGAGGTATCACTCACTGTTAATTATTATTTGTTAATTAAACAAGGGCTGTACTTATTTCAAACTGTCAGACTGAATTGGTGTATGTTACAATAGAATATTAGACTAAGGCAGGAACATCCAACTGAGACATAGAGTTAAAAAGTATTAAGAAAATAATTAAAGAAGAGCTCCAGCTGAGAATGTATATGCAGGTGACACAAGAAATAGCAGAAGTAGATTTTATGTATTGTAAACTGGAAAACAAGGTTATGACCTGTCAAGTGGTTCTTTTATTCATAGAGGGTGTATGAGATTTACAGTTAGCCAACCCATTTATTGATTTATTTTAAAATATAGCGCTTAAATGAACTAAGAAATGTACTTTAAAATATAAATAAAACATTTACTAGTTGATCATGTTGATGGGCAGTGGGGAAGCCAAGGTAAACTTGAGATGTACAAAAATTACAAGTATATTTTGATAGTCCCAGAGGTGTACTTGAGGTACATGCATAGTTTGGCAAAGTCCATAAGGTGTACTTGAGGTGTAGTATATAACATATCTATTTTTGACAAAGTCCATGAGGTGTACTTGAGGCGTAGGTAGATTACACGTATATTTTGACAAAGTTCCAGAGGTGTACTTGAGGTACATGCATATTTTGGCAAAGTTCATAAGGTGTACTTGAGGTGTAGGTAAATTACAAAAATATTTTTTCAAAGTCCATGAGGTGTACTTGAGGTGTATACACCTTGAAAAAGAAAATGAGGTGTACACCTCAACTACACCTCAAGTTGAGGTGTACACCTCAGGTACACCTCGACTACACCTCAACTTGAGGTGTACACCTCAAGTCTGTAAGGGTATAGAAATTAGCAAGGGCAGTACACAAGACCATGGACAGATCCAGACTATATGCCATGTTATTAGAATCGCTGATGATGCAGTCATACACTAGTCAGTTTGCAAATGCTGTACAGAACAAATTTTTAAATATCTTGCAGAGCAACATAATTGTGAACAGTTGAGCTGTATGCATATCTTTGGGAATGAGCATTCTAACATGGTTTGGGGGATTACATTATTGGAGACCTATTGTATTCAGTGTTAATGCAGACAGTATTGATACATATTCAGTGGGGTGTACATGTGGTACTTTGAGAGTGACACAGCTAGCTCATGTGAGTTATCCTATATATGTCTTACATATAGGCTCATAATGTGAAAAGTATAAACATTTTGCTGTTTCCATAGGATTGGTTCGTGTCTATTGTGAAAGAGCAGTGTTTCTGTGCTGAACCAGATCCCAGGGAGTGTGCTCGACTATTACAACGGCTGGAATATGCTGATACATTAGCTGTGATCATGACAAAGGTTTGTATAATTCTGATAATCTTTTATAACATATATTGGTGAATCATGGAAAGTAGAATACTTTCCCCAGTTTGAGAGGTATTTTTGGATCTGGATACTCATATGAGATACTGGTACTGCTCTCTTCATCATTTCTGGTACTCTTCCATCTACAAGAGAGACCCAAGTTTCATCTATCTTCTATGACTACCTGTGGAATTTGTACCTCTGCAGCCAAATAAACTACCAAACTTTTAATGTTCACATAACTTTATTCATACACATCTACTCAATATTGTCCAAGTCTGAGAACTCTATAGAATGTTTGGATATTTTTCACTTCCAGGAGTTCAACCTGTCCATATTGAAGGAGTGTATTTCCTTGAGTGCTTATAGAACTTTGGTGACCTACAACAGGAATCAAGAACTGCGGGACGCTAGCCCTGAGGACAGTACATCCCAGTCTCCTCAGCCTCCCCAGCAGCCTGTCCTAGACATATTATTCTTAGCCTCCCAAATGGCTTTGTTCAGACATATCAATAACATCATCAATATGCTTCCTGCTCCACACCAAGTTTTAGTATTTGATGCCAAGATCTCATCCAAAAGCTCACACTATGGGGCACGACTGGAAGACTTCTTCCTGGACACTTCATGGCTGGACAGTATCTTACAAATAGCGGTCACTGTTTTACAGTATTTGAGATCTCTGTCACAGTTTCCATGGCAACCGGCTGTGCCTGCAGAATCTCGATCAGATGTCTGTCGATTCTGTATTCTGTGTCTTGAGGTATGTCAGTTTTTTAACCCTCTGCCCAAATTGCCCTATTGGGGTATTGTCATTGTCATGTCTGTCCATCTTCATTCCCCGTTGCCACCATATCTCATATCTCAAGAATTACTATGCCTGTGAGCACCAAACTTGCAGCAAACATTCATGTGGTCACAGAGCAGAAGCCTATAGTAAATCTGTGAACGGCCTATAGCTGGGACAGTTTTCTATATGGAGTTCCAATTTTTTGTGAGTGGATATCCTAGAGGCGGAGGATGTGTCACGTACCAAAATCGAGATCGAGATTATTGGCCTAAAAATGATTAAATAATTGAACCATTCGTGTCTGGTCTAAAACCAAGATAGTTTTCTATCCACGGCTTCATTTTTTTTTGAGTGGATACCATAGAGGCGGACGATGTGTTGCATAAAATTGAGGTCGAGATCAGAGGTCAAAGGTCATGTGGTCTAAATCAGGTAATCATTGAAAACTTGAATTTTTTAACCCCTCGGCCATACGTATGGAGAGAGATATCTGCAAAAATGGTTCCAGTGATGAATTCCAAATTTGGTTTGCTTACTTACCTTGTCAAGATGCATAAATGGACATGTTCGGATAATTCATACGGTTGCTATGGCAACGTAATCATTTTTACTCCTCAGCCATACGGGCTCAGGAGTATTGTTGTGGCCCTAGCAGTGTGTCTGTCCGAGCCGTATCTCGAAAACTATTGCGAGGAAGTTCTTGGAACTTACAGGTTATGATCCTTTTATTTTTTACTTGTGCCTTTGAAACTTTCAGGTCTAACCGGTCATTATTTATTTTTTTACATTTTTTTTTATTTTTCTACCATTTTCCAGTCTTCTAAAAAGGGATCTCCAAGTATGCATACATTAGGCCTACTTTCATACTGATTTAAATACACTTACTGGCATGTAGCCAATCAAGAGCTCCATAGTAAAGTTGTATTTCAGCTGCATATTCAGGTATTGCCAGACTAATTGTCGTATCCCTACGCTGTTGAGAAAAAATAGTCCGACATTTAAGCTGTAAAAAATGACTTGTTATTTCGTCTAAAAGTTCTCAAAATGGATTTGAACTATAATAAACGCCTGTTTTATCAGAAAAGGGCAACTTGTATTTTGTCTTGTAACAGAATTGTAGGAACCTCTGAGATCTGTCAAAAACGAAAGTACTAGTCAAAAACGAAAGAAGTGCCCATGTGTTTGTGCTTTCTGCCAACACATCCGATGATGGAATCAGTTTTCAGTT
This sequence comes from Hanleya hanleyi, assembly GCA_036873755.1. Classification (NCBI taxonomy): domain Eukaryota; kingdom Metazoa; phylum Mollusca; class Polyplacophora; order Lepidopleurida; family Hanleyidae; genus Hanleya; species Hanleya hanleyi. The sequence continues at coordinate 20,407 of JAVTVY010014959.1, forward strand.
GTAAAAGGAACTGTGGTCGTCAGTCAGTACAAACGGTGTCTCGCATAACAAGTCCTCTGAAATATACGTCATGGAAGATAGCGAAAGGTATGACAAACCCAATAAATCAACACAAACATCGTTGCTGTTGTTGTTGTTGTTGCACTGACACTAATGCATTACCAACGGAGATTCGTCAGGGGAGTTTCTATCTCACATTATGATTGATGGGATGTGATTTTCAGCTATCTGGGCCAGTTTTTCTTGAAGAAGTGAAATTCTCCACAGTATCTGTATGTAATTTGTGCATTTTTATTCTGAAATTTGAAGGAAATCTGTTCAGGATCAAAGAAAATCTCCAATACCTCATATGGGGTTTTTTTTTCTTCAAAGCACAATGAGGTTGAGGTTGCAATGTTGTAACAATGTGACTAGGCACTATGAAAATAACATGTGAGGTATTGGAGGTTTGTTTTGATTCTGAATAGATTTCCTTCGAATTTCAGAATAAGAAACACCGGTGTCCGTAATTCCGTAAGATTTTCTTGTCCGGACAATAACTCGTGAACGATTTAACCGATCAACTTCAAACTTGGAGTGTGCCTTGACATTGGCGAGAGGACGGTTGCGATTGTTTTCTAGCAATGTGCACTATCCATTATGGCCGCCGTCCGCCATTTTGGATTATAAGCAGTTGGACCTTACATTTTCTTGTCCTGACAATAACTCGTGAACGATTTGACTGATCAACTTCAAACTTAAGGTGTGCCTTGACATTGGTGAGAGGACGGTTGGGATTATTTTTCAGCAATGTGCGTAATCTAATATGGCCGCCGTCAGCCATATTGGATATAAGCAGTTGGATCGTAGATTTTCTGTCCAGACAATAATTCCTGAATGATTTAACCGATCAACTTCAAACTTGGGGTGTGCCTGGACATTGGTGAGAGGACAGTTGGGATTGTTTTTCAGCAATGTGCGTAATCTAATATGGCCGCCGTCAGCCATATTTGTAGCCCAAATCTTAAACCTGTTTCAATTCATGCCTATTAATCTCCGTCAGGAAGATGATACAACGTAGAAAACGGAAGTTAAAACTAAAAGTTAGCTCCCCTAGCGGAGAGTTGTCCGCCCCTAGGAGAGCTCTCCCATCCCATTCCAGCAGGATTACTATATAGACTCTGCAGCAGCCATACTCGTCCTCTATTCTCTGTTGTACCTCGACCAGTACACATCAGGAAGGAAGTGTTTATACAACCTGGGTTGTTGTTGTAACGACCCTCAGTATCCTTATCGGTTTTGTCTTGTGTTATTTCTTGTCGGAAATTCTTTCATTATTGTCGGAAATTCTTTCATTAGTTATGTCTGAGATTCCGATATCTAATGCATGTAATTCGTGTGTGAAATGGTGGTCCAGTTTGGACGCCCACACGGTTTGGTTTTTCTTGTAAAGAGTTGTGTTATCGGCGAAGTTCGCCGAGTGTATATTAGAGACCCGTTAGCGTGGGGAAATTTCGCCCAGGCTAGACGGGCCTACCTTTGCAGGTGTTCGGAGGTCGACAGACGTCTGTTGGGAATTGCTTGTAATTGACCTGAAAGCTAACGAAGTTATCGTTGCAATTATATAAATGTTTCCCATGGTCTTAGTAATCAGAACTCGCCCGCCTCTATAAATATACTAGCGGGACGGTTCTACGTCTAGTTAGACAGCCTACATGTATAGGTTTGGTTATGTATGCAGTCAAACCGGTTCCTTTGTCTACTTCGACAAAGACTTCTCTAACCTGCCGTGCCTTAGCAGTCCATTGTTCTCGTCGGACAATGGAATGCAGTGGGTTCGCATATCATGCTCGACCTCTCCTTTGTCTTTTTGTTTTCACACTCCGTTACCTAAACGGAATAAACGTGTCTTGTCTGTTTCTCCTTTGCGGGTTAATTCATAACGCAGTTCTAAATCCGTTTCTCGTTTTATGGTGGGTTATTCAGACCTACCATTGAGTGTCAAAATTGCTCTTGCGGTTTCGTTTATCGATGAATCAGCGATTCTATAATAGCGAAATGACATGTTACGGGACTTCAATTTTAGGATTGAGTTTGGGTAACAAATAGAAACATTGTTTATAAATGTTTAATTTGTATTGGAAATATACTGAAAGTATTCACATTGACGAGGATGGTCACAAGTGATGATCTAAAAGACAAACCATTATTTTCATCTCATCAAATATTATCAACTAGACTATTATCGGGCATGAGGTCAAACTGATATAATGGTGGATTGAGACAGGTTGATTTGGTAACAGATAGAAACATTGTTTATAAATGTTTGATATTTCAATCAATTTCCATCGTTAAATATCCAATCTGTCGACGATTATTGCTTATTAAAATAGTGCATACTGCTTACGAAATCGGTGAGAATTAGACCGGGAATTCTAGTTCTATTTTTCGGCCCTCCCGTTCTCCGGTATGCCGTTCTCGTACTTCGACTCGACGTTCTCCTACACCGGTCTCGTCGAGTTCATCTGTGATTCCTTTTCTTCAGTGTAAAGTTAGGAACATACGTCAATGATGGTTTTTCGGATAATTTGGATGCGCTTTTAGCGTTGCTGCCGGATATGCCGTCTACTTCGAATAATCCTCGTATTAAATGTCAGACGAAGGAATACTTCCTCGCCGTATGTTGTCTCACCTATGTCATTTTTGTCAAAGGTTCGATGGTGATTAAATTAATATTTTGGGGATAGTTTTTCTTTCACATTTCTGTCTTGTCAAAATTTTGTTTGGGCAAATTTGTAGATTTCACATGGTCTGTTTTTCCATCTGCCATGTGTTTATTGTCTTCGGACGTACGTCGCGAAATTAATTGGCTCTTGTCGGAGTTTTCAAAATTCTTATATCTTGAAATTATTACCCGATATATTTTCTAAAGTCAATATTAATATCGGGCTTATTCTGATAACACAGTCCTGCGTGATGGAGACAATGTGTATTCAATATCACGTCTTCACACGAACAATAAGTTCGACCCGCTGTGTTTGGTGTGGGTTTTTACGGGCTCTCGCGACCTCGTTTTTATTGCTCAATTTGTGACAGATTCGTACTTAGTTCCCGGCATTTCTGTAAGTCTGCCTTTTAGTGCTGAGATTTGAAGGCCGATGGTGATCTCTACAATAAACGATCAGGTTTGGTTTCGTTGATTCATGAATTTTATGCATTGAGTTTGTGTATATCTCAGGTAGGGTTGTAAATTGTATCCTCATCGGCGGGGGTTTTTCGTTTCTTTCCGCCGGAGAGATCGGATACTTTATTTGCAGCCGTCAAATTTTCATGTTGTTGTTGTTGCGTCTGTTCGGACTTGCAATTTTGGTGGGTTCACTTTCATACATTCAGTTCCTTGGTCCTACCAAAATGTAATCTCTTGTGATATCAAGTTTTATTACGTATGATTTTGATATCCTGTATTCAAGAGAGACCTTACAGAGGTTTTATGTCTTTCATGCTGACTTGAATATGAAGCATGATTGTTGCATTTGTGTTACGTAATCACAACTCAACCCTATTTACTTCGACCCTGTGTCGCATCTTAATGAGCTTCTTTACTGATCTCTCTATGTAATTAAGGGTGTGTCGAACAACAATGAGATCACGTGCTGGTATACGTGAGTGAGTAAACCTATTCACCCACTTATGCTGGTTTACGTGAGTGAGTAAACCTATTCACCCACTATGTGAAAGTGTGATTTTCTTGAAACACAATTGTCTGATTATTACATTGCTTGTTTTATTTCACACCATGTTGGTTCCATCTGTATACTGTATTACGCTTATAATTCAGATGGAGTTATGCACTAATTTTAATTTCTTCCATATGAGAAAATTTAAAATTACTAGCGTGAGTGGGAAGGTATTGGCCGGCCAAGGATCAAGCCTAGTGACACGTGAGTCTTGAAGTCTTCTATGGTTTCTTTCTACCAGGTATGTATTACCGGTACAGTCTACTAGAGCATCAAACTGCTTTTTAGTAATGTTCTTACTGTTCTTCTCGACAAATTGTTCGTGCTAGGTCATTTCAAATTATAAATTTTTGAATAACCTCATTTTCCTGCCGGCGAGAGACTTAAATGTATTTCCTCTCTTCGGGAATTTAAAATTCTTTAAGGATCTTTCTTGGTTACCTGGAAAATCTTTGTTCTGGATGTCGGTTGTGTATCGGTGTGGTTCTGTGTGCTCTGATTATACCACCTTTTTGAACCCTTAGAGTCCGCGTCTATAAAAACTGTGTCTTATAAGACGGCCGTCGTGGCGGCGTTTGCTTTGGCGTCCAGACTGTCTATACTTCATGCTCTTGAAAGATCTTCTATGTTCTGGACAGCGGATCGGTCCTGCATTTCTTTTCGGCCCATTCCTGAATTTATCGCCAAAAATGAGTCTGTTTGTTCAGGTCCGTGCGCTCAACGTCGTACTCCATTCCTGTGTTGTCAGACTTTGTACATGGCCTCGAGGACGATCTTCTGCTATGTCCTGTTCGAGCCATCCGCCACTATCTTACTCGTACCGATCCGTTCACGGCTCTCGGCTACGGTTATTCTGTTCCTTCACCTGTCAGCAAGGCTTGACATTTAAAAAAGCCGCGTAGTTGAAGAAGACCATAAAATAGTCTTATCAATTGGCAGAAGGTAGATATACCATTGACGCCCCACTACTGTCTTCTGCTTCTTCTAATGTGATTCGTGCCATCGCTGCGTCATGGCCTGTATGGAAGAACTGACCCCTCCATGACATTATCCTGTCTTATGCCTGAACAATTAACTCCACGTTCACTAATATCTGTCTGAGGGATATGACAGTGCAATCAATAGTGTGACCACGCTTGGGCCACTGTGGCTACCCAGCACATTGTGAGTAATTTCAGAAAAAGAGGGGGGGGGGCGGCAAAATTGTCACCATCGCAGCAAGACAGCCATCTTGCTGTATCAACTCATCTCATCTCATCTCATCTCAGTCATATTATTATTATTACATATATTATATGATAATAGGCATCTCAGAAGGTAGAAATAAGTCAGTTTGACCGGCCGTGGATTCTATAATCACCAATGAAGGCCTAACACCGGGATAGGGTGTACTCCTAACTGAAATTTGCTTCTGTTCTTCAGAAACTGACTTCCTTCTAGATGATCTCAGCTGGGTCCTCTGTGCTTTCAACTCAAAAGACACCTGCTCCAGACCTAGGGTCAACATTAGTGATGCAAGTACAGGGAGTTGACAAATGTGTAGCAGGACCCAGGGAGCAAGCACGGTCAATTCCAACGCATCGTTCATCACTCCAAGTATGGCGAGTTGATCCAAGAAGCTTGCGGACTGAGAGTGGTGTGGACTTGGCGACCCTCTAAGCTTCATGCCAGCTTACGCTCTCCCCTGTTCTTATGGTCGGCCAAGGATCTCCCTGTATGCAACGGCCTGCGCGTTTTAACTCCCCCCTAGTCATACAGTGTCTTCCAAGTAGGACCTTCTGCTGCCGATGTTGCCCCGGGTATCCTTACAACTTGGAGGAATTGTGTACCACACCACGAACACAGCTACATGGAGGAGACAATCAGAAGATAAGTAGAACTGTATCAATTCCTTCAATTACCCTATGCGTCTTTGACCAGGGTTTAACTTGATGAGTAATAATGTCTCAGATTTATACCCATGTCTGTGTCGTTCCAGCGATTACTAGTCTGCTATGGGAGTTACCACAAGGCCGAGATTCCCGCCTCCATATGTTGGTACTGTGGCATGAATTGAAACAGGTTTAAGATTTGGGCTACAAATATCAAACATTTATAAACAATGTTTCTATTTGTTACCAAATCAAACCTGTTTCAATTTGATTGGCCCTCCCTCCGTCCCCTCATGCCGGCCTTAAACACTACAGGTCTCGGTAATTATAATGAGAATAGAGGGCGAGTAAGGCTGCTGCAGAGTCTATATAGTAATCCTGCTGGAATGGGATGGGAGAGCTCTCCTAGGGGCGGACAACTCTCCGCTAGGGGAGCTAACTTTTAGTTTTAACTTCCGTTTTCTACGTTGTATCATCTTCCTGACGGAGATTAATAGGCATGAATTGAAACAGGTTTGATTTGGTAACAAATAGAAACATTGTTTATAAATGTTTGATATTGGATTATAAGCAGTTGGATCTTTTTCGGACAATAATTTCGAGAGTGATTCAGCTGATCTACTTCATATGTGGGGAGTGCCTTGACATTGTTGAGAGGAGGATTAGGATTGTTTTTCAAGGACGTACTTAATCCATTATGGTCACCATCAGCCATATTGGATTTCATTGGATTTTAAGCAGTTTGATCTTGTCCGGACAATAACTGGAGTACGATTCAACTGATATACTTCAAACTTGGGGAGTGCCTTGACATCGATGAGAAAACAGATGGGATTCTTTTTCAGCGATGTGCATAATCCAATATGGCCGCTGTCAGCCATATTGGATTATAAGCAGTTTGGATCTTAGATTTTCTTGTCCGGACAATAACTTGTGAGCGATTTAACCGATCAACTTCAAACTTGGGGTGTGCCTTGACATTGGTGAGGGGACTGTTGGGATTGTTTTTCAGCAATATGTGTAATCTAATATGGCCGCCGTCAGCCATATTGGATTTTAAGCAGAACTTTGGATCTTGTCCGGACAATAACTCGAGAACGATTCAACCGATCTACTTCATACCTGGGGTGTGCCTTGACATTGTTGAGAGGAGGATTAGGATTGTTTTTCAAGGATGTGCTTAATCCAAAATGGCCACCATCAGCCATACTGGATTTCATTTGATTTTAGTTTGATCTTGTCCGGACAATAGCTGGAGTACGATTCAACTGATCTACTTCAAACTTGGGGAGTCCCTCGACCTTGGTGAGATCCCGTTTAGGATTGTGTTTCATGAATGAGCATAATCCAATGTGGCTGCCATCTACCAGTGATATTGGATTATGTTGCATTTTAAGCAGTTGCATCTTGTCTGGACAACAACTCTAGAATAATTCAACTGATCCGCTTCAAACTTGCAATTTGGCTTGACTTTGGTGAGAGGACAGTTGGCATTGCTTTTCAGTTACCTGTGTAATCCAAGATGGCCACCATCAGTCATCTTAGATTTTCAGCATTTATATCTTGTCTGTAAATAGCTCTAGAACGATTCAACCAATCTACTTCAAACATGGAGAGTGCATGGACATTGATGAGAGGAGAGTTGGTATTATGTTTTATGGATGTGCATAATCCAATATGGGTGCCATCCGCTATATTAGATTATGTTAAGCTCATCAGCGATATCTCCATTTTCAAATCGTATTCTTCATCAATGATATGATGCTGCTAGCGGGGGACACGGACCTCTATGATCCATTTTCCCTGCAGATATGTGGATGCCTTGTCACTTTTTATACCCCTGTACATAGTTGGGGGTATACTGGATTCCGATTGTCCGTCCGTGTGTCAGCTTATCCATCCGTTCATCTGTCCCAGTTGTGGCTTGGGTTTGCATTTCGCATGCCATAACTCACTGCTATTTATCCGAACTTCTACACTCATAAAAACATCTTGGTCTAGACTGTTAAGGGGCTGAGGAGTTGTAGCACCTCTGGTGCCTCATGTTTTTTTTATGATCAGTTTTTTAAAAATATTATTCAGTTCATCAGTCAAGAGCCAGTCTTTTGCACGTCATACATAAACATTTCATAGGAATGAAATGTGCTATAGCAGAATTTTTGCAGAAAAACAGTGAATTGCACTTCATGGCAACTGTGATACATGTATTTCACATATATATCTAAACCCACTCTTCATAACATTGCAACGTTTCTAATTTTTACGAAGGCCACTGTTTCCTCAAATAAATAATAGTATAAGAATTCTCACGTATGTTTTCACCTCCATTTTTCATGAAAAGGACAAAAAAAAACAAAAAGAAAACCAAAAAAATATATGCTGTGAGCGATAAAAAGGTTTGATGCGGTACTGAAAAATACTATTTTTTTTCTCTGTTTGATGCGGTGCTAAACAATGATGTGACATTAGAAATTTATTTCATTCGGCCTAATAAACACCATTGGTTGTTTTACAGGTCATACACTGGCAACTATCCACCAATCACCTGCCCTCATCAGAACAACTCGAAACAGCCATCCACTGTATGGCGACCTGCCTACAGAGTCCTCAATTAGCCGAGGTGTTCTCACAGAAAGACTTCACACTATGGGCCTGCACAGCTATAGGGGTTACTCATCAGATACTGAGTGCATGTGAGTTGACACAAGCAAACTGAATCACTACCTCGCACGCCACATATTGGGTGCAAGTGCAGTAAAAGTACTTCTCTGTTGTGTTAATTAGGATACTGCTCACAGACTTGTTTTTGCTGTGAAAATGAAAGAAGCAAACCACATGACATTAAACTTAGGTACCGCACCAAGGAAATATTACTGTATTAAACCTGTGGTATAATTGATGAATATATATTCAAAGCTTAGGTTTTGTAAGTTGTTTTGTAAACAAGAGTAATCAGTAAATACTTATTGGGAAATAAATTTTAGAGTTTTACCATTCTAAAGATTCTGTTGGTGCCTGATGTAGCTTTTTAATTCACTGATTTTGACAAGTGTCAGGGTCATAATGGGAGTCAAACCGATAGAAATTTACTCCTCATCATACCCATGGAGCTACATTATTGTCCGGTTCATGAATGTGTATGTCACTGTTTGTACATGTATGTTTGTATATGGGAGTTACAGTGGTGGTCCACCCAGGAGAGAGATTGGCTGTATTACCAAAGAAGGACCAAAATCTGGAGAAAACCATCTCAAAACTTGATGGTAAGTTAGCCTAGCATCTATAAACATATGATGATGACTTGTGACATGATACTAATGTATCCTAGTCTATATTGAAGCTTAAAGATGTAATCAGCCTCAAATCTAGGCTAGAATCAATGTCCCTCAAACTCAGCGAAACTGACACATTTTATGACACTAATAAAACACATTTGACAGCAAAAAACTGAACTTGTTTCTACCATTCACAAGAAAATAGAAGGAATTGGTCTTTAAAAATAAATGGCTTGGTATGCCGTTTATTTTTTCGACAGTCATGTCAACAAGCATATATACTTGTGGTGCATTCTGTCTACGTATGCTCTGCCACTCTACTGAATATTAGGCATGAGCCATGATGTTACCTCATGGTTACAGCTGTTCAGCATTCAGATTTCGAGAGCGTCACTCAAACGTCACGCAGTGATGTCATTTTCCTCTCCGCGTACAACACATATTCAATGGCGAAACAGAAAACCCATGGAAGCGGACAGAGTTTCAAATTTCTCTGACAAGATTCTTGAATTCATTGCATATGGCAATTCCATTATCATCAAATTTACCTATGATGTTTTATCAAACTTTGCTGCTGAAAAATGCACAGGGGAGAAATTACAAAATTCATCGATTTTGAGGCTGATTACATCTCTAATTTTGGCCTTGTGTCACTTCTGTTTCATGACCTATTCATAACAGATGATTTGTTAGGTCTGATCACTGATTGTTCAGCATATTCAGATATTTTTGCTTGCTCATGATGTAAATAGAAATGTACAACCTTGAGCAAGGATAGTCAGTGAATGGAATGTTTAGAACAAAATATTGTAGGTTGTGGAGTCCTTTTTATGTAGGCCCTTATGAAAGTTAAAATTGACAAAATTATTCCGATCTCATTATCTTCTCATGCAGATTGCTACTATTTCACGCGAGCCTGTGAGGAGATGTCCGAGTTAATCCACTGTCTCCGTACCTGTCTCCGACGATGTGATGGAGGCGAAGGCCGAATCCCAGATTGTCTCCGTCTACCCATCCGCACCATTGCTATAGGTACACTGATAATGTCTAGAGACCAATGAACTTCTCTGTTTTGCTACCCATATACAACTGTAGTTCAATAAAGTTTCTCGTAATTTATGAGTCAGATGTTGCATGAAACAGAAAAATTGTCTATGAAATTTTTGAGAGGGTGGAGTAGAGAGGATGATAATGGGCTGATAGGTATAGTATACATATATAGTATGTGCTATATTGCCAGGTTGTAATCTCTGATTTCTGTTCTGTTCAGGACTAGCCCGCCTCCCTGTGGTGAACAGTTATTCCAGGACGCCCCCACTGGTGTGGAGGATGGGATGGGTACCCTCTCCCAGTGGCGAGACAAAGACCAGACTTCCCCCTCTACCTTTGGAGTACATACAAGACAAGGAAGTACTCCGCGAGTTCATATTCAGAGTTCATTCCCTTGGTAGGTTGGTGCTGTACTGTGGAGAAATTCCATGTATGTACGTTACAATGGTTAAAGATGGGATGTTACACTGAAGCTGAAACTTTTCAATGTGCTCTGTGATGTTTATCGAGACTGTGTAAGTTTGTCCACATTTTGTCAAACATGAAAAATTCAGTCCTGGCTCTTCTAATATTCCAACTTTCCGTCTCATAAATACTGTAAAACCGCTACTTTTCAGAGACTGAATGCATAAAATAGAGTGATACTTGTTCAGTTGGCATCCAAAACTTGTATAAATGCAAAGTACCGTAAACCGGGGCTACTTCGGCCAGTCAGGGTAACTTTGGCCACTGATGAAAAAAAAAATCTCACGATATTTAAATACAACATCTTTGCAGAGTTTCTAAAAAATCTTTTTGCTGTAAGATTTTATTGTTATGGTACATTATTTGATTTAGTCGAAACTTTGCCCCGGTTATTTGCTGCGAACTGGTTGCCATGGCAACATATACTGTCCATTGTGTCCATTACCAGGTGAGTGTCCAACTTCTCTCTCTCCACTGGATAAGAAGACCTGCTTTCAAGAAAACTTTGTGGACAACTAAGCCTATACAATACCTAGTTTCCAATTAATATAAAATCAAAAGCTCAGAAATTTGAACTTCGTCTGTAAGCTGATGGCTATTTTAACCCCATGATTTGTGATATATTATGGGGCTATTTTGGCCACTGGCCAAAGTAGCCCCATGTGATAAACTTGTATTAAAATGCAGTTTGACATTGCCTGTTTCAGGTTTAAAGCTTGAACAAGCTTTCCAGCATGGTTAGGAAGTACAAGAGAAAACTGGATAGCAGACCCTACAGGTCTTACAGTGAAGCAACCTTACAGAAGGCAATAGATGACGTCAGAAGGGGCTCAGCCTCCCAGCGTGATGCTGCAAAGCAACATAATATTCCTCGAGCGACACTACAAAACAAGTTGCGCGGTCTACATTCTTCGACGCCAGGGCATCCAACTACTCTCACTAGGGAAGAGGAGGAGATATTTGCTGGACACCTGCTCAAATTGTCAGAATGGGGCTGAATGAGCTCGATCTGAGACTGATGGTGAAAGGCTACCTTGATCGCCAGGGAAGAACTGTGGACAGATTTACAGACAACTTACCCGGACAAGAATGGGCACTGAGCTTTATTAACAGAAACAAGGATGTCTTGTCCAAACGCATGTGTCAAAACATCTCGCACAGCCGAGCTGGTGTTGATCCGGAACAGGTAACCACCTACTTCGAAAATCTGGGAACTACGCTGCAGGATGTACCACCCGAGAATATCCTAAACTATGACGAAACAAACCTGACAGATGATCCCGGTAGACAGCAGTGCATTTTCCGCAGAGGAGTTAAGTACCCAGAAAGAATTCTTAACAGTAAGAAGGGTGCAATATCCTTGATGTTTGCGGGGAGTGCCGATGGAGAGCTGCTGCCAGTTTATGTCGTATACAAGGCAACACACCTTTGGGATACATGGACCCATGGTGGCCCAACTGATGCCCGTTATAACAGATCACGATCTGGTTGGTTTGATGGTATTTGCTTCCAAGATTGGTTTTTCACGGTCGCCTTACCATTTCTTCGTAGGAAAACTGGAAAGAAGGTCATAATCGGTGACAACTTGAGTAGCCATTTCAACAATGAGGTCTTGATGGAATGCCAGAGAAGCAACATCCACTTCGTTTGTCTGCCAAAAAATTCAACACACATAAGCCAACCATTGGATGTCGCTTTCTTCCGGCCACTCAAAATCAAATGGAGACAAATTTTGAATGTGTGGAAACAAGGTCCTGGGAGAAGGAGCCGTGCAGTATGCAAAGATAAATTCCCATCTCTGCTAAAAGAGCTAATGGAAGCCATTGAGCCATCAATGAAGGAGAACATAATATCTGGTTTCAAAAAGTGTGGCATCCATCCCCTGGATCCAAGAGCCATACTTGACCGACTGCCGAATGTGGACCACCAAATTCCATCCAACAACCAAAGAATCAAAGAGATAGAAGGACACGTTTCTGGATCAGTCGTCGATCTTTTGAAAACCCTGAGATATGGGGAAGAGGGACCCTCCAAGCCCAAGAAAAGGAGCAAAATTTCGGTGGAGCCTGGAAAGAGCATTAGTCTGGCGGATTTGGCGTCAGATGAGGAGACAGAAGGTGAATCGGATGGTGACGCAGATGATGGGCCGGATTCTGATACAGATGGTGACACAACACACTCCGACACATCTGCAAGCTCTTCGGGAGATGAATTGATGGAAGATACATGTACTCCGGTTCCAGTACAGAACTTGCAAGTCGGAAGTTGGTTGCTTGTGAAATATGCAATGAAGAAGACATCAAAATGGTATGTGGGTCGAATAATGGGCAAGTGCAAGGATCAAGCCACTGGAGACTGGGAGGTACAATTCTGCCGGAAAGTAGTAGGAACGTCATCCCTTTTTGCATACCCAAAGGAGGTGGATATTGATGACATAGAGAATGAACAGGTGGTTCGGGTGCTTCCCAACCCCGAGGTCACGCGTGGACAGTTTCGGTTTGGATGCTCATTTGATGGGATTCTAGTAAATTAGACAACTGGTATCTGTTCGTGTAGGAGAACTCAAGATCTCAGGTCAAATCTGTAAAGATATACCGCTAAATCTGTTCTAGTCAAGCCAATATCGTGCTCGTATCTGTATTTCATGTTCATGACTAGTTGACTTGGACATTTATGTTGACACGTTGGTTCCACATTTCACCATTAAAATGTTTGTATGTTTGAGAGTAATTTCCTTTGAGAAATTATTTAAGAATTGGATTCTAATTGTCTTTGTATCTAGAAAAATGTTCTTGTTATCGGGATCTAAGTCCGTCACATGTATGCAGACGCAAAATATGTGCTTCACAATGTATTCATTAAAGATTTGGAAGGTTATATAGCTGATTATTTTTTTAAAACTCAAATTATGGCCAAAGAACCCCTTTTACCGGGGTTTCATTGAACGTGGACCAGTCTAAGTTGCACTGGGAATGATTGGCCAAAGTAGCCCCAAAGCTTGGGTTACTTTGGCCACCCACATTTTAAAAAAAATAAAAACAAAGACAATACCTATCAAAGAAAGAGTTTGTTATTCTTAAGCCCGCATAGTTGCTCTCCATTTACATCACATGTTTCAAATTCATCAACTGATGATAAGAGAGATGTCGCTTAAAATCACTGTAAACTGGACCAAAGTAGCCCCAGTTTACGGTACTCAAATCTTTTAAAATCGAAAAGCCATGAGAATAAGATGTCATGAATATAAACATGTTTTAAAGTAATTTGAGAGGAAGAAATGATATTTCCAACGATATCATTGTAATTGATTCAGTAATCATATACTAACAAATGTCTCTACCTGCAGGTTGGACCAGCAGACAGCAGTTTGAGGAGACCTGGATGGCCCTGTTAGGTGTTCTCACTCCACTGCCCCCTGAAGAGGATCACCACATTGCCCCAGAGGTGAGTACCTCCATTGCCTCAGAGGTGAGTACCTCTATTGCCCCAGAGGTGAGTACTTCCATTGCTCCAAAGATGAGTATCTCCATTGCCCCAGAGGTGAGTACCGCCATTGCCCCAGAGATGAGTACCTCTATTGCCCCAGAGATGAGTACCTCCATTGTCCCAGAGATGAGTACCTCCATTGTCCCAGAGATGAGTACCTCCATTGCCCCAGAGGTGAGTACCTCCATTGCCCCAGAGATGAGTACCTCCATTGCCTCAGAGGTGAGTACCTCTATTGCCCCAGAGGTGAGTACCTCCATTGCCCCAGAGATGAGTACCTCCATTGCCCCAGAGGTGAGTACCTCTATTGCCCCAGAGGTGAGTACTTCCATTGCCCCAGAGGTGAGTACCTCCATTGCCCCAGAGGTGAGTACCTCCATTGCCCCAGAGATGAGTACCTCCATTGCCCCAGAGGCATTTCTCCAGGGGTGAACCTTAACTCCAGTGTTGTTTTTAGCAATAGAAATAGTTCAACATGGACTCTCAAATCCAAGGTATACACTCGTCAACCAAGCATCACCATTCTTTTTGTCATAGATGGCATTTATCCCTCACATAGAAGATGATGCTGTGCATTAAGATTTCGCTCAGAGTTTACATTTGGTTTAGTAGTTGATTATGGACATACTACAATGAGCTCTATGTGTGATAATTGCAGGAGGATATGGAGAGGTCTCAGTCTATGGTGCTAGCAGTACGGGCCATCACCGGCCTGCTCATACAGTCCAGTCTGAGCCCACAACCGGGTAACCCATCTAACAGTGGCTATGAGGTACTACCCAGAGACAAACCACTAGCTATCCTACACACACGGTAAGTCTAATAGGACTGACAATATACAGCTGTACTTGCATTATATACTTTGTTAGTTCGAACAAGAACTTGGTTATTCATCAACTGGAAGCTGGACTATTTGCACCATGACTATTGTCATTATATTTTTTTTTCTTCATTTAACTCAGGTGTCCTGTGCATGTTTCACTGTACTGATGGCATCTTGCGTTGTAATATAGTACCTGTTTAAACTGTTGAATCTAATAATTTTACCCAAATTTTACCCTTTGTAACATTTCCCCTCATTTTGTTAACAGCATGGCTTTACAACGGAGACTCAGGTAATTTTGACACTTCAAGAGCAATGCTCACTCCACATTACACTTTGTTCTAGTCAAATTTCAGAAGTAGAATTTAGGCACTCGAAAATATATCAATTTCTCCAGAGTATAGGACAACAAACAAGATGTATTGTTTATTATAATTGTCATCACTATGTGGATGAGAGGTGGAGGTACCCACCCTCTAGAACCCCATCCCCTGCACAACCCGCTGTCACTCTTGGAAAGGTTGTTTTCCCCACATATACCTCCTGTACTCCCAGCATTCCTGGCTGGTACTTACCTGGTAGTAATTGATCATCTGTATGTATTGGAAGAGATTTAGACTCGCTGAAAATAACATCACATTTTGAGATATAATCTTAGTGCATTAAATAGTCCTCCTGAATTGGTGTTCCTAGGTAAGGTACCCATACTATGCATATGCAATCATTATGTACTTCCGACTGGACTGATCATGACACTAGTGGATTGTGGATCCTCCATAATGTTAAACATAAGTTGAAACATAAGTCATGTAAGTTGAGACATGACTGTTTTCGATCCTCCGTAACTTTCTCCACATGTCTGGTCATGTTATCTGGTACAGAGGTGCAAACTAGACAACGTGATATCACCTATCAAAGTTCTTATCATTGATACTGTATTTGTGGTGATCTTGTTTCACAGATGTGGTAAGAAGTTAGCCATGGTACGGGGTCTGGTGGAGAGAGAACTGAGGAACTTGTGTCCTAAAAGGTCAGTGTACATGTTATTTATAGTAGATTCTCACCATCCTATAAACATGTGTAATACTCGTGTAATACTCTAGTCTTTCTCAATTGAGAGTATGGAGAATACAAACATATAGCAATGAAAACTAGTACCAATTTGATGAGCATAACATACAGGTAGAAGTAAAATCTGAGGAATTAGATTGTGCGAAATTTCCAGGAATTTTTATTTTAATTATCCTCTGTAAGAAAATGACAAATTTCTATATATTAACACTTGGTTTTACCAACATCCTTTGCGTTCAGTATGTTAAGATTCAACCCATGCTCATTTTAATGATACATCATGTATACCTGTTATTTGTAGGCATGACGGTGGCACATCACTGACCTATAATCAAGACACTGATGGGCTCAAGTTTCTGTTTGAGTCCAATCTAGAGAGAGAACTGGGTAGTCAAGACTATGCATTAGGACAGGTGAGTAAATAATTCAAGAATAGAGCATCTCTTTCACAATTTGATACCATGTATCATTAGTGGGAAGACATATATGCCATATACTGTCATTTGATTTGTCTGTGCATTTATTAGTTTGTAAATTTTTGCTAGAGCACTCCTTAAATATTCTTTATTCACATGTATTTTGGAAAGCTGCAGTAGTCATTGCCCATATTAACATTGCTACATCCAATGTTTGTCACTCTTCCAGATTTCTGTGGAGACAATCTGGTCTCTGATTGGTCTACTAGACATCAGTGCATCAGAGTCGGAGTCTGAGGAATCGGGTGAGAGTCCACCCAAACAACCACAGAATAAGGCATCGACCCCGTCAGACACCAAGGGCAGTCTGGGTGGCCTTGACATCCATTCATGTCTTCAACTGTTACTGGAACTATATGGCCAGTGGTTGGCCCCAAACACCAACCCTAAAACACCACTCATGATGCTCAATGCTATCGTGAAATCTGTAAGTTCACTTGTCATGAATTGTTAGTTATTCCATCATTGTAATGCATAGTGAACACTTTCTACAACCAGATAACAAATTTGAGGTAGAATTTAGGCATTTCAAATTATTGAGATTTAGTTTCCTCAGCACAGATACATTACATGTTTTAATTCCTGTACCTAATGTTATAAAATGTTGGTGTGGGTTAGAACCAGTGGAAATACCCAGACAATCTCCATTCTGTATACCTGGGAAATGTGCTTAGACAATGCATGCGAGACTGCAGGTACTACGTAAAGTCACTGCAAGTTTGGCAGTTTTTCATAGGACCATCATGACATTGAACATCCTCAAGTACCAGTATGTTTCCTTAACTTGTTTCCTATGTTTCAGATTGTGTGTTTATCTGACCTGTTCTCAGAGGTTCAGCAGTATGAGTGGATGTTATCTACATTACTGGATGTTATCAAGACTCACCCTGTGGAGGATGAACAAATCAATCAGTATCTGATTGTGGGCATTTCTAAGGCAGCTGCTGTTTGTGGGCCAGTAAGTTCTTCTTCTTCTAACTGCTTCAAACTTCAACCAAGTTGGAATGGATGACCAGGACAAATCACTTCAAGAACGTACGTCCGTCCGTACGTCCGTCCGTCCGTCTGTCCGTCTGTACGTCGGGGCGTCTGTCCGTCACACCTTTCTCGTTACCAAGATATCTTTAGAACGACTTACCCTAGGCACACCAAACTTGCAGTGCACATCCATATGCGCGGGACCCAGAACCCTATTGAATCTGGACGTGATTGGTTGGAAACTTTGGCGGCCATGTTTAATTTATGCGAAACCATCACAGCTTTCTTGTTACCAAGATATCTTTAGAACGACTTACCCTAGGCACACCAAACTTGCAGTGCACATCCATATGCGCGTGACCCAGAACCCTATTGAATCTGGACCAGATTGGTTGGAAACTTTGGCGACCATATTTAATTTATGCGAAACCATTAAGGGGAGGGTAAGTACAATATTTTGATACTTCCAAAAATGAGGATATCTCAAAGATTTTTATATATATTGGATACATGATCAAAATTATTTGAAAAAACATCATTTGCACAAAGATATATATATCGGTTTCCATGGTAACGGCGGCCATCTTGGATTTTGGCGCAAAATTAGGAACGCATAATACGCTAAAGTAAAAGAGCAAACTTCATCAAACTTGCAGGGTATCTCTGTGGTGTGTTCCTTTGTGCAAATAAGAAGTTTCAAGCAAAACTAACCATTGGAAACAAAATTTAAGCCGTTTTACTGATTTACACTAAAAAAGCATATGCCTTTTTAGTGTCGTATTTAGTTTAAATCAGTAAAACAGCTCAAATTTTTTATCCAATGGGTATTTTTGCTTGAAACTTCTTATTTGCGCAAAGGGACACATAACAGAAATACCCTGCAAGTTTGATGAAGTCCGCTCTTTTACCTGGGCATATAATGCGTTCCTAAGTTAAGCACCAAAATCCAAGATGGCTGCCGTTACCATGGCAACCGATATATATACCTTTGTGAAAATGCTGTTTTTTCAAATACTTTTGATGATATATCCAATATATATAAAAATCTTTGAGATAACTTCATTTTTGTAAGAATTAAAATATTGTACAAACCCCCCCCTTAATCTTGTGTATCTCAGGTACCATTTCACTGTTCAGTGTGAAACTTGGTATAGATCATCGATGCATCAAGAAACTTCAAAGGAATGACCAAACCAGTTTCCCTGATTCGGTGGAAACCTTGGCGGCCATCTTTAATTTATGCAAAATCTTTAATGATATATATCTCTGATACCATTCAAGTGTTCTATACGAAACTTGGTATACAGCATCGATGTATCAAGAGACCTGCAATGTATAACCACATCAGTTCCTCTGAGTGGCGAGAAGGATGGGCGGCCATCTTTAATTTATGCGAAATCATTAATGATCTGTATCTCTGAAACCGTTCAAGTTCTCGATATAAAATTTGGTACACATCATCGATGCATCAATAGACGATAAATGACAGTTCTGGTGTTTCTGATTGGGCGGAAACCTTGGTGGCCATCTTTAATTTATGCAAAATCTTTAATGATGTATATCTTTGATACAATTTCTGTGTTCTATATGAAACTTGGTATCCAGCATCGATGTATCAAGAGACTTGCAATGAATACCCACATCAGTTCCTCTGAGTGGTGGGAAGGATGGACGGCCATCTTTAATTTATGCGAAATCATTAATGATCTCTATCTCTGATAACTTTCAAATGCTCGATGTAAAATTTGGTATACATCATCGATGCATCAAGAAACTTATGTAATGAATACCGGTTTCTCTGATTGGACGGAAACCGTAGAGGCCATTCCTAATTGCAAAATTTTCCATAATCTGTATATTTGTAACTTGACTGCTTGGTGTTCCTGAAGTCTTGATTCAAATTGAATACATTATGAATGGCTGGCGTCCAGCTGAGGGGTTTTCAGATGCGCAGCTTCGTATTTTTTTTAGTATAGGAATTTGTTGAAATCATGCATTAACAGGTATTTTGAGAACATAATCTTGAATTCTTTCTAGATTTAGCACGGGACAGAGTAAATGTCTGAGGTAAGCTGACCAGAATTCCAGCCAAAATTTGAGGTGATTAATTGTTAATAGAAAAATTGGATTTAACAGATATTACCTTCAGTAATAAATAATATTATGTGATTTGTTTGCTAACAAGTTCATCGATTTTAATTTGCATTATGACAGCCTGATTCATCAGCTAGTGAGAAGATTGTGAAACTCCTAGATTTTGGTCTCAGAAGTACCCATCTCTCCTGCAAGGTGACCTCCCTTCATGGTATTCTTTACCTTTTGGAAGCTGGAATGTCGGACTTTACAAAGTCCATAATCTCCTTGACAACAGATTTCTTACTCAAGCAGCTCAGTGCAATATCCTTGTAAGTACGAACTCTTATCCATTATCATGATCATAGCTGATGCTGTTGTTGTAATACCGAATTCAGCAGAGAGATTTGTGCATCAACATTTTATTTTATCTACCAATTACATCATGGAAAAGTATTGAGTCTGTTGTCTGTATCAATTAAACATCAATCTGAATCTTTTTCTTGGCTGTTAAAACTCTTTGCAGCTTCTTGGCTTGATAATTTTTTTTCTATCTTGGGAAAATGTATAATGTCAGAATGTTCAAATCTCTTTCCTTTAACTGGTCACTTTCAAGAAGGGTATTTTGGTTGAAACTCAGCTAGTGGGTTAGATGTGTTATTGTTTGTTAGTAATGAAACATATACAGTGGTATATTCTAGTCCTAGGGATTGGCACAAGGCCTAGATGGGGGGGGGGATAATTAGCCATTGTTGAATCATGTATTTCAGAGTGTGTATCACGAGTCACCAGTTTGTGCTGACCCTCTGGGCTACAGCCTTCTATCTGATAGAGAATTACGTTGATGACATGAAGGAAGGAGATTTTCAAGGAACAATACTCCAGGTCTGTAATTACCGCCTCTCAGTCGGCTACTGTCTGAGAAAAAAATGGTTAATTCCCCCACATTTCTTGTTTGCTTGCGTGCTAATGCTATTAATAGAAGGAGAAATACTTCGTCATATTAAGACAAAAGTGTCTCCTCCACTGTCGAGTATATGTACTAGGCGTGATAGCATTATGGTACTTCATGCTGCCTTACATTTATAATGCACTGATTTTCTATGATATGATAACATGCTTCAGTGACTGAGGTGGGATAGCATATTACACATGGGACCTGATCTCTTGTCCTAGTTTAATTGCATCTCAGTAGGTAGACAGAGTTTGGTACATGTAAAATTGTTCATGATGCTTATGATGAACGCTGGGATTTTCTGGATTTCAGCTTCTTGTTCATTAAACACGACATTTCGCAAAGTCTGCCCATGGCATTCTCAAGTGTATTGCTCATGATGTTGTTTTACAGATGGCTGTTAATACGATTTCCAGTGGGGAGGAGAATATATCTATTGCTGTTTACCTGGCTCTGTTCCGTGGTCTGGAGAGGTTGTTGTTGTCAGATGTTCTGTCCAAGCAGGATGCAGATACTCTACTCAAACTGGCTGTGGACAGGTATACACAATCTGCTAAATGTTTAATAGTGAAATGTGTTCTCTGAAATGGTACAACTGCAGCATATAGGGAAGAGCAGACTGCATGAAAACTGCTGAACTGTTCAACGAGATTAGCTGTTGATTTTTAACTCAGGAGTGAATGGAACTGATTAGGTATTGTGCTGAGATTAATTGACGTACAAACGATAAAACTCTGAAATAACATTTTATGTTAGCAAACTGTATTTTGCAGCACGTACTAAAATATTAGGCATCAGATAAGCATGGTTTGATTTTTACAGCAAAATTTGTCGATCTGGCCTGTCTAAATGCATGTTAAGAGTCTACGTCTCAGTCAAACAAAACATCGCTGCACTCGGGTGCTGGTTGGTCAAAATAAGCTATGACAGAACTAGCATTACAAAAAAATTCATGATACTGCAAGAAAAACTACGCTGACATCCCCAAGAAATCAGTGTGTCTAGTATTGGTTAAACCAATCATGCCAATATGACCTGTTTCATAATACAATCTCTACACGATTATCTTGTTGTAAAAGTCAAATTTTATTTAGTACAATTATATTAAAAAATAAAGTGTTCCTCAGTTTGAAATAAACCTGTTACATGACAGTATAATTTTGCAAACTACCTGTGTCTAATATGATTATGTTACATGTATTGAGATAATGTTAATTGTTACAGATTGTGTTTACCCAGCCCAGTGAAGGCGTTACCTGCCTTAGGTCTTATGTTGACGTGTATGTACACAGGTGAGTGACCTGTACCAGCATATTGATGTCATAGTCTCACTATCATGTGACCATGGTCTCATTATTATGTGCTCACTTGTAGCAATAGACAATTAGCCAATTTGATAATGCTGATTTGCATGATATGCTCAGTCATACATGTAAGTGTTCATGTGGTATGCTGTTGGAATCACTTCATCCTATTGTTGAGTGTTATGAGTATGTTCTGTTGTCACATCATTATCGGCTCCTTATTCTGCCAGTGTTTACAGTCATGGTTCCCTCTCCTATCTCTGCATATTCAATCATGTCTGAGAAATATCACAGAATGTACACATTGCATGTTTCTTTTGATTATAGAAAAACAAGGATATACCTGCTTTTTAGATGTTCCTAGACCTGACATATTGAAATGGACTTTATTTCTGAGAGCTCATTCGTGTTCTCATGTATATATATATCTCAATTATATTCAACAGTTTAAAAACTATTCAGAGATCTATTGCTCATTGCACTGCATTCTATTAGGTGCGCAAGCTTTGTATATGTTGTATTGTCAGTCCCACCACTTCGCAGAAAACATTTTTGGTGCCACAATATCTGTGAATACAGTTTATATGATTTATGGGTCAAGTAGACCAGATTTATTGGTCTATACTTCAGTATATCTTCAGTACTGCTTGAATTATGTAAGCAGGCTATCTTGGTTTATGTGTCTGAGAGGTACATGTATCCTTCAAACTGATAGAAACAACCTTGGAAAACAAACAAAACTTAGAGATCACTAGCTATCCCATCTAATAACAGCCCCTTGAGTCTGGCTCAACATAAATATATAAATGAGAGAGATGAGAAAATATTGAAAAGTTCTAATACATAATGAAGCATGCAATGATGCCAATTCAAGTGGTATTATATTGTGGGTTTTCCTTGTCCTTCAATTCTGTGTGTCAGCTAGTTCTTCTGTTCATAATGTCCAGAGGATATATTGAATTTAGATCTGCTGAACATAAGATTTCCATGTGATTGCAAAGAAGCCCACTGATTTGAGAATAGGTCAAGGCCGCAGTACTCCAAAACTGTATATATCTGTGACCAGCCTGAAACTCCAGTCATTATTCACCCAACTTTTCAAAACTTTACAGGGTTATTGTCCCTCTGTTCAGGAGGTCCCAGTGGAGTCTAGAGCTATTAGTGTTTAACAGTCTTTGTTCTGGGATGGTTATCCATTTACCATCACATGTAATAAAGCTCTTGACCACCACATGTACTTAAGGCTTTTGACCATAACATATAAGGGTCTTATGCATGGTGGGGCATATGCGTCCCTGTTAATGGGATCACATGTAGTTAAAAGAGTCATACACCACTGTAGGTGTTTGTGATAAGGACGCGAGGCCTGTTCATTGAAAATTCAGACACCCTTTTAGTTTTTCCTCATTTACATTACAACTAAAGTATTGAACCCAGGTATTTCATATATATATATATATATCGACATATGACTGTACTAATTTGATTGCAGTCCAGTACAAGTGTAATTTCTTTGTAGAAAGTGAGAGTTTGGCAATGAAAATTATATATAGGGGAACATGCATATCTCCCCATAAATTAGTTTGGTATAAGAAGGGAAGTGTTTGGGACTAAGTCAAGATATTATAAAAAAATATTATTTTTTCATCCGACATCAGGCCTCGGGTCGTTAAGTACGGTTTTTTGCTTGTTAGCTGTCACACACAAGCATGTTACAATGTGATCCTCCATTTTGTGCATGTAGTCTGGGGTGTTATACCAGAGGATAAACGGCAGGCTTTTACAGAGGAGGCGGCCCATGAAGACCGAGGTAACAGATCTTCTGTTTTAATCAGATCCCTTGGGGGATCACATGGGCTGGGTCCGCTCAACCTTGCAACTCCTTAATCCTGTTTCCATGGCTTTGTAGCTTAAGCATCCTGTTAATGCATGTAGTTTCTTATGCTGTTGATGTTGTGCTGGTCCTCTCCTGGTATGCGTGTGCCTTTTGTCCATGCTTATTGTTATAGATGCTTTACACAATTCTGCACGTATTTTTTTGCTGTCAGTGGTTAAGTGGTTAAATGTGTACACCCCTTTCATTAGTCCTTGAATTCATGTTGCCTTTCAATAGTTCTGTCATTCATGATGCAACCGGTTAATTTTCTTGTATACAAAATTACTTTTTAAATGTATATGACATGACCTGTATGAGTATAGTGAGGTATGGAGGAATATTATTGATCTTTCTCATAAAAAAAAAAGATTTTAAACTTTGAACAATAAATTTTTCAGGTACAGTTGGTGTGGGGTTTTAGTTGGGCCTTTTGTGTTACCGAGGTTTTTGAGTTCAAAACCTTATATCATGTATATATATTCAACAGCTTAATACATCTATATTTATTTTCAAATTGCTTAATAATAACCCAACCCTCTGTGACTGGTTTGTCGTCATCATGTACATCCGTCCGTCTGTCCGTCCATCACACCTTTCTCGTTGCCAAGATATCTTTAGAATGACTTACCCTAGGCACACCAAACTTGCAGTGCACATCCATATGCTCGTGACCCAGAAACCCATTGAATCTGGACCCGATTGGTTGGAAACTTTGGTGGTCATCTTTAATTTATGTGACACCATCACAGCTTTCTCGTTACCAAGATATCTTTAGAACGAATTACTCTAGGCACACCAAACTTGCAGTGCCCATCCATATACTTGTGACCCAGAACCCTATCGAATCCTGACCCGATTGGTTGGAAACTTTGGTGACCATCTTTAATTTATGTGAAACCGTCACAGCTTTCTCATTACCAAGATATCTTTAGAATGACTTACTGTAGTCATATGCTCATGACCCAGAACCCTATTGAATCTGGACCCGATTGGGTGAAAACTTTGGCGGCTATCTTTAATTTATGCGAAACCATTAATCTTGTTTATCTCGTGTACCAGTTCGCTGTTCATTTTGAAACTTGGTATAGATCAGCGATGCATCAAGAAACTTTCCCTGATTCGATGGAAACCTTGGCGGCCATCTTTAATTTATGCAAAATCTTTAATGATGTATATTTCTGATACCATTTAAGTGTTCTATACGAAACTTGGTATACAGCATCGATGTATCAAGAGACTTGCAACGAATATAACCACATCAGTTCCTCTGATTGGCGGGAAGGATGGGCAGCCATCTTTAATTCATGCAAAATCATTAATCTCTATCTCTGATACTGTTCAAGTGCTCGATGTAAAATTTGGTAATCATCATCGATGCATTAAGAGACTTACAATGAATGACAGATGTGGTTTCTCTGATTGGGTGGAAATCTTGATGGCTATCTTTAATTTAGAAAAATCTTTAATGATGTATATCTCTGGTACCGTTTAAGTGTTCTATATGAAACTTGGTATACAGCATCGATGTATCAAGAGACTTGCATGAATGAATAACCACATCAGTTCATCTGAGTGGCGGGAAGGATAGGCGGCCATCTTCAATTTATGCAAAATCATTAATGATCTTTATCTCTGATACCATTCAAATACTCGATGTAAATTTGGTAATACCATCATCGATGCATCAAGAGACTTATGTAATGAAACCGGTTTCCCTGATTGGACGGAAACCTTAGGGACCATTTCTAATTGCAAAATTTTTGATAATCTGTAAATTTGTCACTTGAGTGCATGGTGTTCCTGACATCTTGGATCAAATTGAATACATTATGAATGGCCGAGGGGTTTTCAGATTCGCAGCTTCATATTTATACCTTACCAGCAATGTTGCTCAGCCCGTACTTGTTTGTAAACATTCATAAGCGTCTATTTAAAAGGCCCCCGTTCAGCCTTCTCCATAATTCTACACCCAAACACTCCTAGCTGTTGTATTTACTTATCATATGGTGACTGGTATATGTATGGCAGGGTTACCAGTGGAAGCAGCTAGACAGTGGTCATTGGATTACAAGCGTGACCACCAAAACCTAATTCAACATAAAATATCATATTTCTTGTCTGCATGCTGGAGGAGGATTTGTTCAGTGACCGGACACAAGATGTCACATACTCAGACCGACATATCAATCCTGTACAGGATCTTTCCTCTGTGTGGTGATAAAGCTCTGGTCATGGTTTACTAGTAGATGGCATTGTTAGGGAACTCCCATCACTGTAATCAGTGTTATGATCAGTGCTAACTATCCATAATGTCTACATTTCAAATGAATATGACTGTGCTCTAGGTCACATTCTTGGTGTTGTGAAGTTTTTGGGGAAAGTATCAAAGAAACAGTTCTCAATAGGCCTACTTAGAAGAGTAGAGAATATCTTGTATATCTATTGTCGCTTGAATACTGACATCACATGACCATGGTTTGGGTTGAAGTCTGAATGTTTATGGTTTCAGGAAAACATCTAGACCAGTACAGTCCGGCTGTGCGTAACATGGATGTGGCGTTCTTTGACCAGGACAGCGATCCATTCACCATAGTGTACCAGGACCCTGAGTCTCTCATTCTGGCCATGGAGAGGGTCACTGTCCTCTTTGACAGGTAGGTTGGATCCATTCACCATAGTGTACCAAGACCCTGAGTCTCTCATTCTGGCTATGGAGAGGGTCACTGTCCTCTTTGACAGGTATGTTAGATCCATTCATTTCCCCATGGTTCTTTTGTATTGGGTTCTGTCCGTGTGCATGACCATCGGTGTGTCCGTGCGTCCTTCTGACTTTGTTTCTGGACAATAACTTCTGAAAAGCTGAACGGATTCTTTTCAAATCTGGTATGTTCGCCTCAATATCTCACTTGGGATAGTTTTTCATGCCCTTCTGTCTATAGGTGGCACCACCTAGGAGCCAACTTAAAATTTTGTTTCCAGACAATAACTTCTGAAAAACTGAACACATTCTTTTCAAATTTGGTATGTGGGTACCTCGCCTCAATATTTCACTTGCAATTGTTTTTTACGTCGATCTGCTTATAGGTGGTGCCACCTGGAGGCCAAGTTAAAATTTTGTTTCCATACAATAACTTTTGAAAACCTGAACAGATTCTTTCCAAATCTGGTATGTGGGTACCTTGCCACAAGATCTCACTTGGCATTGTTTTTCCTGCTGGTCAACTTATAGGTGACGCCACCTGTGACCCAGGTTAAAATTTTGTTTCTGGACAATAACTTTTGAAAACCTGGCCACATTAGGACAAATTCGGTAGTTTGGGTGCCTTGCCACTGGGTCCCACTTGGGATTTCTCTCCAGGTCGGGTACTGAACGTTACGGTTCGAAGTCAAATCGATTGTTTCAATGTCAGGGGACTTCAACCCCTCGGGTTTTCATAAAAGTTAAAATAAGGAATAATGTTATTGTGGTTATCACTATGGTTTTCATGGCCATCTGTGAGTTGGTCCATTTCTACTTGGTTTCTGCCATGTTAACAGCCATCTATTTTGCTCTACAAATATTATATCAAACATTATTTTGCCTTACAATAACACTCTACTTGAGCAGATAATAAGCAGCCAACATACATGATATATGGGAATCCGAAGACAGTATGCTCATATTTTTCATAATTTCATCTTCAGGATTAAGAAGGGTACACCATATGAGGCTAGAGTGATCACTCGAATACTTCCAGCATTCCTGGCAGATTTCTTCCCACCTCAAGACATAATGAACAAGGTGATCGGGGAATTTATATCCAATCAGCAGCCTCATCCACAGTTGATTGCAAAGGTAGTCTTTCAGGTGAGTAGTCGTCATTTGATGTAATTTAGTTACTACCTACTTCAACACAGTGTGTCTGTCCATGAAACATTTGAGACATTTTTTTATTCAACATCAGTTTCTGTGGTTTACAAAAAATGCTAACCAGGAGCTAATATTAAATCCATCTGTCTGTCATTTTTTCATACATTTCAATATGCCAGTCGAGAGACAACGTCATATATATTGCGAACACAATTTCCATCTGGCTGTCCGTCTATTTACTTTTGTTTGTCCATGTGATATCTCCAGTTTCAGCTCATGGATTGGTTCCAAATTTTGGTTTACCTTACCCAAGGGGAACCCTATTCATTCTGAAGGCAAAAGTTCAAAGATCAAGGTCACTGTAATTGAAAATACAGTAAATCTTTGAAAATTGTTGTATTTATGCTATAAGTACAGTCAATGTGGATTGTGATGACAAAGAAGCCCCAGCCTATATATTTTTACCCCTCAGCCAAATTTTGTCGACGGGTATCATTTGTCCGAAGGGTAGTGTCTGCTTGGTTTGTCAGTCCTTCATCTTTAGCCAAGCTTTCTAAATTCATATCACATATGCAACTGGCAATGAATCAGAAGCCTAATGAAGATAACTGACCATAGCTATTATTCCTAGGTCAAATTTACGTATTGGTGATAACTTTTGCAGGATTACATCTTGGCTCATCAAATTCCTACCCCATATGCAACTGGTGATTGACTAAAAGCCTATCTAATTTGAGGGGCCTTGACCTATTTTAATTTATCAAGGTCAAATTCTTATCGTAGTATCCCAAGCTAGGGATCATGGCTCAGGGCTCAGCTCTTTAAATTTTCACTACAATACATATGCAATAGAGGCCTATTCAAGTTGATCGACCTTGACCTACATTGTATTTCATGATATTTTAGTAGATATGTTATAAGGGGTTATAGTTAGGCATGCATGGTCATATATTGAAGTCCATAAGGCTCCTGTTATGTCTGTGTAATGTATTCAGTTCCAGGTTATTAATTGGTACCAAACATTGGGTACAGATTACCTATTGGCCTATTTATTTGGAGATCAAAATTGAAAAGTCACTGTGCCCCCAAAATCTTATAATCCTCACGTATACCTCAAACTTGTCACGATGAAGACACCTTTCATCTGGGTGTGTCTGTCCTTTCATTTGGCTGTTTATGAACTTTAGTTCTCAATATGATATCTCCAGTTGTAGCTAGATATGAGTTGTGCCTAAACTTCAAATTTTTGTGTGAAATTGTTGCTTTCACTCAGCTTTTTGCTATTAGATCATTCTGAGCAATGCAAGTAGTAAGCCATGTCATGATAACTTTGAAAATGTATCTGATATGTTATCTGATGTTTCTATGTTTGTTCCAGACAGTGATTTTCCATATATTAAGTAATTCTGCTACTTCAGTATAGTATTGGGTCATTTTATCTCGGTCTAACTTCACGCATGTTCTATCTGTAGGTGTTTAGCTCTCTCCACCAAACGGAGCAGCATAACCTGGTACAGGATTGGGTCATGCTATCTCTATCTAACTTCACACAGCGTACACCGGTTGCCATGGCAGTCTGGAGTCTCACCTGCTTCCTCATCAGTGCCTCGACCAATCCCTGGCTCAGGGGACTGTATCCTTTATACTCAAGCTCATTCAGGACATGTATCTCCTAGTATTAATGATCAGATACTGGCAATGTCATAACTATTTAATTTGCCCCACTATATATCTGTATGCAGTTTCATAGTTTGGCATTGTACAGGATAATCTGACAGCTGCATCAACATTGAGAATAACTTGCAATGCAGACTAGTTCATGTACTTCTAGACCCATTGCAGTTTGAGAAATTTGACAGTTTTTGTCTAACAGTATTTTTGTTATTTTGGGATTACACTATCTTAGTATCCAGCATGGGACACTATCTTAGTATCCTGCATGGGACTCGACCAATTACACTATCTAACTATCCTGGACTCGACCAATTTTCAGCTCTAGAATCTGTGCTATACTGAGATAGACGGAGTGTAATCCCAAAATAACGAAAATACTGTTATACGATCACTTTCTAAATGACAAAAAAAAAACAAACAAAAAAAGTTTTTGTCTACTTTCTGTTTCGAACATAGTTTATGCATTCAGTAAATGTAGGCCAGGTAATGTACTGATACTTTGGAACTTTATTTGCGGTCAAGGCATTTCTAGTATATCCTGCAATTGTTTTGACATAAGTTTTGAAACCATTTCTTCTGGTTTTCAGTTATGACATAACATATTTTTCTGTGAAATTGATAATTGCTTTCTGTTATTGACCCTTGACATTGAGCTGTAGTCTGCCTCACATCATCGGTCGTATGGGTAAACTGGATGTAGTGGACAGGAAATTTTTCTGTGTTTCTGCCATAGACTTCTACAGACAACTGGAAGATGAGTCCAAGCGGAGAGCATTCCTGTCAACTTTCCAGTCTGTGGCACAGCCGGACTCACCATACAGCGAACTCCTCGCGTGCTTCTCCGGCTTGTAATGTCACCTATAGTGCTTATTATTACAATTATCGTAAGCAAGATATAAAGTAAAAGCAGGGTGCAAACTTAGTTACAGTTGGCCACTTGTCTCTACTCTGAGTATAGCACCAGTTCTACGTTTCTGTGTGATCATTAAAGTACAGATAAGGCCCCCTATGTTTGATAGTCTGTGTGTGTCAATGTACACCCCCATGTTGCATTATCCGTATTCTGGGGTCCTGTCTACAAACCAGCTTTATTTGTTTCTCTATCATAAAGATAAGAATTTGTCAATATGGAAAGGCCCAGAAGCAGTCTGTTAGACAGCCGGCACAATGAATGTTGGTCACTAGATTGGATATGTCTGATCGCATATCCCGATAGATTGGATATGTCTGATCAAATATCTCCATAGATTGGATATGTCTGATCACATATCTCGATAGATTGGATATGTCTGATCACATATCTCGATAGATTGGATATGTCTGATCACATATCTCGATAGATTGGATATGTCTGATCACATATCTCGATAGATTGGATATGTCTGATCAAATATCTCCATAGATTGGATATGTCTGATTAAATATCTCGATAGATTGGATATATCTGATCAAATATCTCGTCAGTTTATCAATGAATATTCCTAGGCTGGCACCTTTAACAGTTGGTTTATTGGTCACATTCGCAGATAGTTGATATCTGCTTTGTCAGCTGATCAATGTGGTAAATGTACAGGAGAACTGTAAATATTGATTGACCTTATTTATGTATAGACTCACCATGGTAACATCTGACCATATATTAAACAGGATTTAATTATTGTCTTCTACCTTGAACGAGAATAGTATCAAGTCATGTAAATAATTAGACAATTTTCAGAAGTCCACTTCCATATGCATCAACCCATGCCTGTTACAAGATCTCAAACCAGCTGAACTGGGTCAAACGGATCCAAGCTGTTTTCAGTTTCATTCATTTTGACAAAAACATGAATGTTTTCCTATGTGACAATACATACATTTGAATGTACATTTCCTGGGACATTGTCATTAATTAGATAGTATTAATCTAAACTATTCAATACCCTCATTTAGGAGGCTGTTGTGAACTATGATCAGGATTGTTGGAAGGAAGTGATTCAAAGACAATTTCAGTGTGGCACAGATTCCTTCATCTATTGAACATGTACATACAAACGTACTCAATATCCTACATTCCCTCCTCAGTTGTACAGTGTTGTGTCTGGAACTTTATCTAGTATGTAGTATAGCCTATCTACCTGCTTCAGCAATTATAACTAAACCAAGCAATCCTGATATAGCTGCCATGCTTCATGCACTAGTGTTCACAGAGCATACATGGGCCAGGCGAATGTTTCAGTTCTGAGGAAGAGCTCTCCCTTCATGCCCTTTAGTAACATGATATTTGGGGAGAATTGGCAGAAATGAGACTAAAATTCTTTTTATAAGAATAACATTGAAAGGTTGGAGTAATCCATGTACATGTATGCTTACATTAATGAAATTTTTGGCAATTTATAGATGGAAATATTCAGGCGGGGGCGAAACAGGTGCTTTCTCATCTGTTACTGCTACCCAGAACTGAGTGATTCTCCCTGCTAGTCTATGCTCTGTGATCAGTGAGATGTGAAATGACTCCTTGAACACTAAAAGAAAGAGAGAACAATATCTGACAAGAATGTACATATGTAGATACAAAACCAAGCTTGTGCAGCATGCAAGCATTGGGGTACACACTTGTGGTAATGTTAGGCATAATTTCAGGTGGGATGATCCGTTGGCCAAGAACCAGAGAAAAGCTCCACCATGATGCTCAATGTGGAAGAAATGAGACCTAAAGTAATCTGGATCCTACTGCTTGAGTAACCATGGTAACTGGATAGGGGTTCCCATTAATAATGCTGGGTACAGGCCAGGTGTATAGAACTAATGTTAAATACATGTAGCATATCTTTTTTATTCATACATTTAAATGTAACATGTTGTATCTCACAGACAGCGCTCATTGTGTGACTGGGGTATATTTCCCTTGGTCATAATTGTATATGTATAGAGAGATAAATTTACAAAACATTTTACAAGATCAGTCTGTATTTATTGGTCTGTACATTCCAGTTTGTAGGTCACATGATTATGTTAATATATTTGAATCATTGTTTGGTTTTACCTAAAAGCTTGTGTATATTATTCACATTTTGTTTTTATTCGTCCACATCTTGAATGACACAAACAGAATTTTAGAATGTTGTTTGAGCATTATCACGTCCAATTAATATGAATGAACATAAGTATTGGTATTCTTAATTAGTTAATTAGTGTTCATTGAAAATTTACTTAGTGTATGGTTAATGTCTGTAAGAATTGGTCCATTTATTAACCAATAAATATGTTTAACCATGGGAACAGTTCAGAGGATCAGGAAGATTGCAGTCTTTCATTTTTGCAGAGTGCAATCTCTCCCACACCACCACACTCCTGAATCTAGTTCAGGTAGCACTCGACAAATGAAAGTCTCCACATGTTAGTGATATTACACTCCTGAAAATCAGATTTAGAACTGTAGGAGTGTGATTTACAACACTCCTGCTATTTTTAAAGTGAAAGACAGATGTCAATAGTTGAGGTAAATAGACACTCTAGAATAAACAGAAGTACTGATGTGAACTGAATCAATATAGATTGAGAGATTGACACAGTAGGTGTGGATGATGTGACACCTGTGTGGATGATGTGACACCTGTGTGGGTCCTGTAGGTTTAATGAAATGGTCTTCTTCATGTATGGCAAGCTCAGATAATCTATGTTAAGTATAGTATATACATTGTAATGTAATGCTTATGTAGGACAGATACAAGGATCGTGTGCTCAGAACCTATTGAAGCAAATATCCTTCTCCTCGTGATTGATATTGTTCAAATACAGTTGACGTCTATCAACCAAGGCTATCATCCCTGTCTTGTCTCTGTCTCATGTTATTTAACATTTTATGAAAAGACAAGAATTATGTCTCTACAGCATAACTTATATTTTTAATTGCATAATTTGTGACAAAAAACATTTTTGCCTATCTGCTTTTTACCGATATTTCTCCACCAATTTTCAAATAAACATATATTGCAGTAACTTTGTATGGAGTTGGGTGTTTTGCACACAGTGTTACAAACTAACAGTATTTCATAGATAGTGTTTAATAAGCTTATGTGGATTTCCAAACATGTGTTGAGCAGTTGTGTCCAAAGGTCAGTGTAGGTGAACTGTTACAATGATGCACCACTGAACTCCACATTATTGCACATGTCGGGGATCCTGGCCTTATTATTCTGTGTTTTGAAACCCGCATTCATGAATAGAGAATGCGGGTTTCGGCATTTCTTAGAAGTTCTCTGTATGAAAAGATCGATCACGAAGGTGAGAAATCCAGCGATGAAGCACTCCGGATGGCGCGGCATGACGTCCGCCTGTGCTATACACATATAGCACGTGTCAAACCCGAAACCCGCGCTGAAATATCTGCAGCCAACCTCAGGATCAGTTTTCTCTCAAATAAAATGTTTCTCTTCTGATTCTTTACCAAATGAAATAAATCGAGAACGTGTTTTACGTTCGTGAGAAGGTTACGTCGTGTCATTTATACGGCGAACGTTCACCGGTCAAGACTTCTTGAAGTTGAAATCCACGACTGCAGACGGGGGAAAAAGCAACAGCAACTGCGAAAATCAGTAAATGTCAGTCGATCTAAAGATTGGAAACATTATTAAATGCTAGACGTGTCAGTCTGATTATTGTTGTATGTAATTCTGAAGAAAATACTCATCGGGCTATGAGAATTCGAGTTAGATCGAAATACCCGCCGCAGTCACGCATACCGATAAATTAACATGTACGTAGTTGTTGTAAAGTTTCCCGCGATGCACCGGCGTGCAGTTTTCACTCTTCGCTGATGACAACATTTCGTTATCAAGTGACATTGAAGCTGTATGTCTAAATTACTTATCATACCGGTATTTAATTGATTGATATTACAAATATAACAGTGTCAGAGAAATTCAGAGAATTTTGGCACGGATTTGTTCACTTGCAGGAAGAAAAAAAACTGTGCCGTGTGCATCGCGTTTCCCTACGTGTTTGACGGTCTGCGTCGGACTGTGGTGGATTGTCTTCTCGGTGGCCGGCTCTTTAAAGCCTTTCGTCATTAAAATTACTGGAATTAATCAGTCTATTAACGATAAAAAGCGTCAATCAGGAGTTACAATAATTGTAGCCTACAGGTGGTCCGGGAGAAATTTCACTACATTTAGCTTTGTTTTCCTAAAACGTTGACAATTGCTTTTTACACCAGACGTCGTCAATTTTTCCCACCTCTTGCATATCGCCCAAATTCATTCTTTCACATCATTGTGCAGAATTCCCCAAATTTCATGTACCATTTTGCTGAACTAGAATTAGATAAATTAATTTCAATCTCTATTTCGTGGTTTTCACGATATATGATAATTGCTTTTAAATTTCGACCTATTCCGATATGCATAAATGATTGCCCTAACAAGATAATATTCATACCTACAACTCATATCTGGAACGTTAGAGGAATGATCAGGGCTTTCTCTCACCAAAAATATTTAGCTTTGTTTTTCTAAAACGTTGACAATTGTCATGTGAAAAACAACAGAAAAAGTGACGTTTTCTTGCACCTATTTTGTTAATGATCACATTTTGTAAAATGTATTTTGACACGAGTTGACCAGACAGAATAAACAAGGAACTATAACCACAACAACGCCCAACTTGTGTACTGCTGTGAGTACTTGCAATGGTAGTAAAACTGCTCCCGGCGATGTGATGTTTTGTGACGACAAAACATTTCATTATCATTGATAATCGTGGCTGGTCTTCTGATCACCATTCGTAATCTTGTAGTGTGATCCTACCAAACTGCAATATACGTTTGGTGTGAAGTTGAACCAAAGATTTAAACCATTAAACCAGACCTTTGTCTAGGATTTTGTGGTTCAAAAACTGAGCAATAATTGACCACTTCCTAATTCAATAATTCCATTACTTGTGTTAATATGCTTGATGTTTCTATGCATGATTATTAGGTGAGAGTTTGGTGTTGAAGCAACAGATGAGGTCCCGCAGGTATCATGCTGTTTGGAATGCTCATCAACTGGTTAAATATGAAAAATGTCACCTGCGCGATCCCATGGAAAATGTAGATAGGTTTGCATGTGGTCCTGTTTTCCCCATTATCGGTCACTCTGCTTCCGAAATTCTCTTCAGGATCTCGCACCCTTGTTTAAATTGTCAGTTCATGTATGGTACAGTACAAAAAATCCTTGAGAGCTTCCGAGGAATAAATCTAAATGTGCTTCGGATAGGCTCTAAGACGGTCTGACTCCTATTTACATGAATGGGAATATTGAATGCGAAAATAGTCGACCAAATAGCTATGCAAATATAAAACAAGCCGTTTGCAGGAAATGCCACAATATCAAGATTTAGAAGAAGGCTATATTGTCATCTTTAGCTCGTACCTAAAGTTGAGAAAAGTTAAAAAAAACAACTTTTTTTTCTTCTGAAAATCGTGTGCAAACCTGATCACGCATCAGTGTGAATGTCATTTATGCATTTATCTATTTATTTAAAATTTATTCATTAAATACATATATATTCATCATAATTACTAGCATTTCTTCAATATTTTAATTTACTTTTATTCATTTTCATAGATCAGTTATGTTACATACCGTACTGATTTTGTCATGTGTGATATTTCGTTTCTTTGTGAGGGGAATGTGTATTGTAAGCTGTCCTGGCTGACACTAATCCGTAATCACAGCAGGCTTTCGACTTCACATGTTAGCTCTTGTCACCTGAGTTAACTAGTACTTCTCACCTTTCTTAACTAGCATGTAACAGAATAATAAGGGGTTGAACTCCGACATGCAGTCAACCTTTCACGTGTTCACAATACATACCTGTACCTGTATTGTCTCCTTTCTCATTGGTAGGTTCATTCATTCTATTGTTATTCTGATTGAATTTACATCTGATTGAATAAGTTCTTATTCAGGCTTAGTCCTGTTAAATGATTTGTCAGAAATCTGCAAGCCCAAAATTTTATACAATCAAGGCTGGCTTGTTAATTCAGACAGTCAAAGGTTAAGATAGAAGGACTGTTTTCAATGTCTTTCAATTGTTGAAAGAAAACAAAGTTGGAATTTTTCTTGGAAAGGTGATGCTTTGATGCACAGCTGTGGAATAATAGGAATTACAGATAGATAGATAGTTTTATTGCACTTTTATGCCCGAAAGCTAACAGCATGCATCCCTCAATACATTATTAAGAACACATACAAATATTATTAAAAAGCACATTTTCCTTACTGAAGACAAAACTATAAAAACATACATGCTACAGTATCCATGTTAATCAAGACCAATATAACTCATTGCGGGCCTCCAGTCTAGTCTGTAGGTTACAGCGGCAGAGGTGATAATAAAAATGCATGAGAAATTAGCAAAGTGAATACATATTACAATGGTTTACTCATAGCTTCACATTTGTGAATATATTCGGCCACAGCGTTTATCGCAGTTTGCACAGGACAGGTCATGATAAGCTTTAATACGCCAATATTAGCATTAAAACTGACAAGTGGGAAGATGGGTCTTATCGTATTAAACAGTGACAGTCTCTCCGACTGAAATCTGGTGCACTCGAGTAGGAAGTGTGTCTCATCATCAAGACGATTACAGACCCTACAAATTCTATCCTCAACTGGAAGTCCACAATATCTTCCTCTTAAATTATTGTATGGATGTTGAGAAAGTAAACATTTTAGCAGAATCTTCACAGGCATTATTGTCCACCCAGATGATCCAGCTCTATCTTATGTGTGAACAAGATTGTACAGTAATGTGATTGTCAAGCAAGAAAGATTCGCTTTTATATCTCATTATAAAGCTATCTGATCAGAATTATGCACTAGCAGTACATCTGTACAAGTGTATGTGTCTATGTTATTTGATGAATTGTGAACATGTCACATCTGATCTATTCACATTAAATGTGATTTTACAATATCCCAAATTTAGTTTTTAAATTATTTGTGTGATTTTTTTTTCTGCTCGACTGAATTTGGTCGAAGAGGTATTGTTATCCACGTCATCTGTCTGTCCATATTCGATGTGGTCATGACATATCTTGAAGGACTAAAACCAGGCTCTCCAAATTCTTTTGGAGAAAGTTGCAGCTGGTGATAGGTAAAAGGCATATTGACATGATTGAAAATGACTACTAATTTTTGCTGTATTTTTTGAATAACTATAGTTAGGGCATTCAAAGTTTTATTATATGTAACTGGTTATGAACATTAATTTACTGATCTCGACC
Organism: Hanleya hanleyi; assembly: GCA_036873755.1. Taxonomy (NCBI): domain Eukaryota; kingdom Metazoa; phylum Mollusca; class Polyplacophora; order Lepidopleurida; family Hanleyidae; genus Hanleya; species Hanleya hanleyi. The sequence goes on from JAVTVY010014959.1 coordinate 57,604, forward strand.
TATTTTAACAAGGTCATTCACAGTTTATTATGATATATGAATTATAGCCAGCTTCTCAAATTAATATTGATCTGGCAATTATCCAGAAGAAAGTGGAGGATGACTGACCTTGGTCCATTTTTTCAAAGCCAGATTCTATTCATTACGATAGTTAATGGAAGATTTTACCTATATTCCTCAAATTCATACCACATTATTAACTGATGTTTGACTAGATGCCTATCAAAAGTGACTGAACTTGACCTATTTTGATAAAATTGCTGTTAAAGAGCAATATAAAAGCATTGTCATTTCTTTAATAATGTTAAGGCATTACTGCAATTTCTTTACGAATTTGATCAAGCTCCAACAGAACCTCAGTCATGATGCCCTTGCCAATGGCAAACTGTCCAAAATGCTACATGTATGAGGACCCTGAACCTCAATTTCTGGCCAGAGAGTGGCTCACACATCAACGCAGAAATTATTTTATGGACGACAGCTGAATATTGAATGCCAGATCTGAAGCTTGCTAAAGGCATCTCACGTTTCACTTAACACTACCCTTAGCGTATCGCTATGTTTCGGCATGTATTTCACACAGCGCCACCTATCTTGAGGGAGATAATCCTGTTCGAAAGCTGTTCCCAAAGCATCAAGTCACATGTCCGCCCCATTTAAACGAGCCAATGAAATTATCTGTATTTAAATATTTCTCAGACATCAGACAGGTCAGTTCCACGAGGTGCATGACTGGGGGATTCTACACGAGAACTAAAACGAAGTTATACGAATTAGCTATTTTATTTCTCACTCTAATGGAGCATGCTTCTTCGTTTTTCTCAAGAAAAATCATATTACAAACAGCCTAACATATTTGAAAAAAAAAAAATCGACGGCAGTTCACAGGAAAATGATATTCTGGAAGATGGACATATCCCAGCAGCCTTTGCGGCGGTCCCTGGCAACTATGGCGTGGGCTAAACTGCAGCATGGCGACGTATTCACTATGCACAGCCAGACCGCGCTTTTCACCATAAATTTGGATTTCCGCGCCTTTTGAGGTTGGTAATCGTTTGGAATCGATAAGATACCATTAATAATGTAACATTTAACAGCTCGAAGGATCAGTTGTGTGATAAAGACTCCAGGAAAGAGTAATAAACAGCTCTAAACAAACCTACGACAGCGAGCTACAGGGCGCTTACTCAACCGTCAAAATCCTAGGGTTAACACAGCGGTAACACTGTTATTGTCAGCATATAGCACGGATAATCTGTTTTACTTCCCCCACCCTTCTGTTTTCATAAAGCTGTTAATTATACAGATTCAATGATTGACGTAATGATTGACTTATTGATCAGGAAATGGTAAATAACGCAGATATATACTTGTTTTAGCAAAATTCCTTCACCGTTATTGTCAGCATTTTACTGGGTTTTTTCTTCTTCTGCTTTTATAAAGCTGTTATACAGATTTAATGATTGATTTAATGATCAGGAAATGGTAAATAACTAAATAACGTAGATATATAGTTGTTTTAGCAAGATTCCTTCAGACCATATTTGACAAACAGACACAGAAGTAGTATACAGCAAGGATATAGACTCCGGTTGACCTTTGACCTCTGTGACATCACGTGGAGGTGGAGAGGTCAAAGGTCAATGAGTGCACTTGAGCATGTACTAACCTGTATGCTCTCATCCCGTCCATCATCTGACCTTGGATCATGTTTAGACATGTTAGGGGATTTCTCCGCGGTGATGCGGTTTGGCGGTGATGCGGTCTGCCTCCGCGGACAGAAAGTAGTCTCAAGTATATAGAGGGCTGAGGGTATATCTGACTGTATGGAATGCATCTAGTGACTTGTGTCTGGGTTTTTCCCCATCACGGGGAGTGTGCAGGTGTATGACGTCACTTCCGATCTGCATGAATCGGGCGTGACCTGAGTATGACTGTATGGGATGTACTGACTTGGTTCTGGGTATTTTCCATCACGGGGAGGTCACGTGATAGTTCAAGGTCATATTGAATGATAGGAATGCATGTACTGACCTGTTGTGGATATTGACCTTTGACCTTAAAAATTTGCATATTGGGGAGAAAAACTACCTCCGAACACAGAAGAGTTCCAATTGTGACCTTTGACAGCCAATCAGAAGCGAGTATTTTGACCTCGTCCGACTGTACGGAATGCACGTACTGACTTGGTTCTGGGGTTTTTCCATCACAGAGTGTGCACAGGTGTATGACGTCACTTCCGGTCTGCGAGTATAGAAAGAGTATTAAATAGCTTAGTGACCTTTGACCTCAAAAATTTGCATATCGTGACCCTTGACAGCCAATCAGAAGCGAGTATTTTGACCTCGTCTGACTATGCATGTACTGACTTGGTTCTGGGGGTTTTCCATCACGGGGAGTGCGCAGGTGTATGACGTCACTTCCGGCCTGCGAGTATAGAAAGAGTATTAAATAGCTTATTGACCTTTGACCTCAAAAATTTGCATATCGTGACCTTTGACAGCCAATCAGAAGCGAGTATTTTGACCTCGTCTGACTGTATGGAATGTACTGACTTGGTTCTGGGGTTTTTCCATCATGGGGAGTGCGCAGGTGTATGACATCACTTCCGGTCTGCGTGAATCGGGCGTGACCTGGGTATGTCTGACTGTATGGAATGCATGTACTGACTTGGTTCTGTGTTTTTTTCCATCACGGGGAGGTCACGTGATCACACTAATTCAAGGTCAGGGTTTTTCCATGAAACCATGGGAATTAAACAGGCTCTGATAGGCTCGAATGAAATTCCCGCGCCCAAAGTTCGATGTTAAGGCCGTGGCTGGTACCTGTTGTCCGTCCACATGCAGGGCCACAAAATTGATGCCGAAATGTTGAAAGTCAAACGGTTCTCTGGGTAGGCTCCGCTGAAACTAGTATTTTCCACACAGGCCAGGATCAATCGTTTGGGTAGTTCCCCCAGGAACAGGTTTTCTTTGTTGGCGCCCATATTTCCAGCAGGCACAGAGAACACTTTGGTTTGTACACGTCGGATAGGGTACTGGGCTGGTTTTGTTTCCAAGGCTTTCATGTGTCCCAATTGAACGGCTGGATTCGGTTTCACTTTTCGAACATACAGGACTGCGTCTTGGATGACAATCTTATAGTCAGCTGCATGCCCCTCTACGTTAGTGGCCATCAAGGCGAAGGTCGGAGGCGCCCGTATCAGTCGGATTTTGGTGGGGATCTTGTTCAAGAGGTTCCGGTCTTGCATGAAGAGGTCTGCGTGCAGTCGACCCATGAGATCCACCGAGGCGCCGTTCGCGGTGAAAGC
>JAVTVY010014960.1:0-61314 GCA_036873755.1 Hanleya hanleyi
GCCAGACATAGTGCCCAATGGCACACATCTTGCCGTTTGAAATGTTCTTCAAGTCGACTGGCACGTCTAGAGTCGCGAACAATACCTCCATGTGAAGTTGACACACGAGATCGCCCTTACACGCGGCGCCATGTTGCATGCGAAGATGTATCATCAAAAGGTGACACATGTTTCTTCTGTGACGAAGGTGCAACAGAGAGTGCCCCTTTGCACGATGTTTGGCAAGTGTCTGAGAGATTCCATCGCCATCATCTAACAGCGCTATGTCCACAGAAATTGACTGTTCGCCTAAGTCTCGGAACGTTGTTAAAATGTCACCCACGCGGTCATACCCAGCCTCATCATCTGTCCTCTTCGACCTTGCTGTGCAGTGGAGCACTTCTGATGAATGTAATTGGCACAAGGCACAACGGCTCCAATCCATATGGTGATGGCCGGCTGTCGACGTAGATGGTTGCAGACTGTCATCTTGTACAATCTTACATCGCTTCTTCGCTGGCATGGTGGTTCTAAGCAGTCATCTGCAAGAAGAGAAACACAGATTTATTTGCCATAATAATATGTTGTTTTGGTTTGCTTGATTGTGGCGTTTCTTGATGGCGTATCTATGTTGGTTTTCGCTGCAGTTTGGTATTGGAAGCCTTATATCTGGAAAAATAATAAGAATGTTCATATAATGATATTTGCTTAGGGGATCGGACAAATTTTGGGTTTTGTTCATAAACTGCAGCTATTTCGCATGCATTCGTATATAATTATGATTGCAATGCATTTCTGTCGATTGCTCGATTTTTTGTGTTTATGAAAACATATAGAAAATAATATTGCATTCAGATATGTATGTTCTTAAGTGACTACGATATGGGACTTCTTGTTATGCGTGAATCGTATGGACACAATCTTTGATGTTCACACATATAGCTCATATTACACAAAATCGTGATGACACTGTATCTTAAATTGTTTTAGTGTCTACTGATCATCAAATTGATCACATATGGACTTGTTAATATAGCTATTCTGAACGCATGTCTCGAAGTTATAAAATATGATAAATTGTCATATTTCTGCATCAGCAATGACTTCCGTGTGTACGAAAACATATAAAACATTTTATTCATGTTTTTGTGACATGTATTCAGGGAGATATGCCGTTTAATAGATTTTCACGACGCACATGGTGGCCATCTTGGATTTTCTCAGTTTACGGGCATAAAAGAAAAAATTGAGCTTGGCCCTATATCTGGAATCATTAAGTACCTTCTGATCATCAACTGTGCCAACTTTGGTGTTTTTACCACAAAAGCCACAATTATTTCACATATCTGCCTCACTAATACAGCCGCCGCAAGCAAATGACTTACGACGGCGATAACATCGTGTATAATGAACCAATAATATCATCATTTTCTAATATTGATATACGTCTCCTCGTCCATTCCTGAGTACTCTACGTGTTCGCATTGCGTCTCTCGTTAGCCTTTCCAACAAGCGGAGATGACAGAAGATTATATCTGCTTTATGTGACTTTATAGCCAATACCGCCACAACGTTTTCTAATACGACACAAGTGAGGCGTCACTGTGTTACTTGGACGAGATAAACATAACAGCTATCAACAGCAGCAGTAATAATGTAGCTAATAACCCGAGAGATGCTTTAGTTGAGTCAGAGCGTTCTGATCGACCCGTTAGAGCTATGCGATCGACCTGTTCCGGTCTTTTTCTAACTCTTCTTATCGGTTGTCTCAAAGCTTTTTTGACTTCTCCCCAAATTGATATTTTGGAGGAATGGCACCAAATTTTGTTTTCGATCTTCTATCGTCGTTTTTTTCATGTCACAGAGAAGCTGGTACAAACATCTGAAAATTAATCTGGATGGATCCAGATAGCTTTATTATTGCATCGATTACTCAAGGTTGTTACTCAAATTCAGCTTCAAATCATAAAATCGCAAAAAGAAGAATCTTTAAGCAAACAAGAAAAACCAACAGAAGAATAGGTTCATTCTTCATAGGGCATATGTTAAAATTGCTAACACACATTTCCTCGTATACTAAAGGAGATAAATGGCTTCCTACGACTACAATTTGATGCACTTAGTGACGTCTGTAGATGTCCACATGAATAGCTATTATAAAACCGTGGCCGAGATACAAATCATCTCATGGGTCATTTTTGATTCTTGTGATGTTATAAAATTTATACAACAAACCGATCTTCCTTTAATCGGCTAAAAGCTCGCCTTAACGTGTGCTCGATAAAAGGAATCTCATACAATCTTAAAATCTATACAGTCGATCAAAATATGGTTCACTGTGAAATCTTCATGGCAAGGAATAAACCTCGGGGCTGGTTCTGTTTTTAGTATTTGTTCGTGAGTTAATCGTTGTTAGATCAACCTCATTGTCCAAGACTGCCATAGCCATTTCATCTGCCTCAGTATTGATCAAATCTACGGTCATATAATCACAAAATATTCAAGATGGTGGGATGAGTCGAAGGTCTATTTTTAATCGCGTGAAGGCATGATAGTGAATCCGAGAATATGAAATATTTTTTCCTTTTAGTGAACCCAATATCTTCTTAAGCGTTGACTTCAGCAGTGAATATCGAGTGTTTACCTGGCAGTCGAAAGGTTTTGCTTTTTGAATTAAAAATAGTAGCAAACGCTACTCTGCCCACATTTTTAGAACTATCTGTATAAATGGCTTCATGCGGTGCACATTTTTCTCTCAGGAGACCATACACGAACTCGCTCGTGTCTGCCTTTTTATATTTTGACTTGGCTAACTGCCATGGTGGAATTTTGTCGTACGAGAACGCCCGTTCGATTATTGACGTGGACATACTTTACGACAATTGAATATAGAATCTGACGCCTATAATACTGGCTGGATACAAGATAAACCCGCAACGTCGTTTCTGTTGAACATTTCCAGTCACAACTCTCGTGAGATGAAGTCGAGACTTTACCCCAGTTTACGTTTGAAATATTATAATATATCACCGACGAGCAATGGATAGATCCGGTGAATATGTGACATCAAATTCGTTCGATAAGGCTATACAACAAAGCGCGCCTTGTACTTCTTTGGTAATAGATATCACACACTTGCGGCATAATGCGGCCGAAACATGAAGGATCTCGAGCGTGCTACCATTCGGAGCTGGTCTCTAATTCCGGGGCATGCAGAGATACAGTATACTCTAGAAACTGACCTGCATGGATGTTTGTGTTAATATTATTGATTATGGATGCAGAAAGTGTTTACGAGCCGTGGTTTTTTAATAAATACCGTGTTGACGCTGATATTCAACATTCCCATTCACTTGAGCTTATGAGACTCTGCGACTTGGGATACAAATCACAAACTCGATTTCATCAAGCCTACGACTCAACGGTCTCAAGCGTGGCTGGAATAGGAATCAGCACATGGATTAGTTTTGGACGTTTGTTAGAAATATGCAGCCAGTACATTTGCGTGTGGGGGGTCATAGGACTCCTTGTCAGCACGCCGAAATCCTTGTGCATCACCCATTTAATTATGCCATCGCCTTGCAGGACGAGAGTAAAATTATACCAGCGCCTTAACCCTACCTGGCCTGGGGGGGAGGGGGGGCCAAAATGGCCCCCCTACCAAACTTTCTGAGCTATATCCGGAACGACAAAAAATGGAGAGCTGAAACTCCGTGACTATAGTTTATATATATTATATTGGGGCAATTTTGATCCTATTTGCATAACCCCCCGAGCAGAGGATCATGGGTAAATTCAAGATGGCGGCCACGTGGGGTCCCAGAAAAGTGATGTTTTTGTCATATTTCTTCAAATTTCTGCTTTTCCGCGATGAAAAGTGGGTAAAAACTATTTTATTTGACATCACATTAATATTTACTAATTTATTATGCAGCTTTTACGGATAAATTGCATAAATAAAAATTTCGGAAAATCTGACTGAAAAATCGACCAAAGAATGTCTTTTTTGAAAATGACGTCACTGTGACGCCATCAAGGCGGCCATCTTGGTTTTTTTTACATTTTCTGGTAGAGCTTGACCCAAGGGTATAGTGTGGTAAGTTTCAGCCCCCTAGCTAAGGGGGTAAGAAAAATAGTTACGGGGGGCCATTTCAGCCCCCCCAGGCCACAACAGGTCCCAAAAAGCCCAGGCCAGACAGGGTTAAAGGATGAAAGTTAAACGATTTGGCGGATGTCCGGACTGCGTCTGAAAATGTCTGATGGAAGACAAGGAATGTTTATTATCAGTGTCAACCCGACATTCATTAATCAACTACAGCTCGTAACTGGTTTCCTTGTATCGTGAATTGCTTTCTGGTCTGAGATTGGTGAAACTTTCAAACGGTAATATTCGAGTAATATCATCCTGTTAAAGTATTTCTCTCTGCTGTGTCACAGTGTCTTGAATAATGCGAGGAGAACACAGGCAAAGAAGAAACAATGTGATTTATCTTCTGTTTGTCATGCAATATATCAACCCGACATTCAATAATCAACTACAGCTCGGAACTGGTTTCCTGGTATCGTGAATTGCTTTCTGGTCTGAGATTGATGAAAATTTCAAACGGGTAATATTCGAGTAATATCAGCCTGTTAAAGTATTTCTCTCTGCCGTGTCACAGTGTCTTGCTAATTCAACGAGTATAAAGCCCAATTTTAATTTATCTAACGATCATTTTATAATAAATAATGGTAAATGCGATAAAGTCACGTTTGCTTCCACATACCGTTGTACTGTTAAGTGTAATGTTAGCTGATATATAGATATATATTCTTCATCTGTAAATATTATCGATGATGGTAATGCAAAACAGATGTGTCGTCTTTGCTCTAAACACGTTTACTTTATCCACCAATCACTCATATTTAGAACGATTTGGATTGTTTATCTTCTGTTCCCGCAACTTGAATTCATGACAGAGATGACTGAGATTAATAAGTTCCCTAGTCGACAATGACAATGCGAGGGGAACACAGGCAAAGAGGAACAATGTGATTTATCTTCTGTTTATCATGCAATATATAGAAAACTTTCCACTGCAATTCGGTGAATTTAAAACACAACATATTCATCATTCTCAGAAATTGCAGAAGACAGCATACGTAGCCATATGATAAAGTATATAGAACCATAGGGCTTTGAAGTATGATTGGACTATTTGAGGATTCAATTTGGGCCCTGTACCGTAAAAATGGTTATCGGGACACATACAGATCTTTTGATGGCGGGGGTAGGGTGGTAATGCTCCTTACCATGAATGCTAGTCAAAGACATGAACATGAATTAGATTGTTTATTTTCCAATGCCCATACATCCGCCAGGCCATATATTATAAACTTTCTTCACGAGTGTCAGTTGGCAAAGTTCCAAGAGCAATGGATGAGTTTATGTGAGTCTCCCAAATTCAGATTCTGTCATCCGACACAGGCTGTGTGAACCATACATGCATATAGGTCTTTTGTGTCGCCTTGTAGATCGAATTCACGAAACCACAGTTAAATTTACGACATTATTAAATATTAATTTACAGGTATGCAGACGACAGTTAAGTCTACCATTCCTCACCCGCCCAGTAAAATACAATCTCCCGAAGGAACACATATGCTTGTTAGTATGACACGAGTAGATTTCAGAAATAAAAAAACGCAGTTACCAGTCTGAATAGGTACAATTGTTATAGAATTGTCAATGCCATACATTTGAACGCCTTAACCCTATCTGGCCTGTGCTTTTTGAGACCTGTCAAGGCTAAATATTTTTCTTACCAGGTAAGGGGTTGAAAATTTCCACTCTATATCCTTGGGTCAAATTCTACCAAAAAATTGACGTCATCTTCTAAACAGGCATTTTTGAGGTAGATTTTATCAGTCAGATTTTGCAAATTTTTAATTCATGTATTTTCCTTGCAAAAGCTGCATGATAAATTAATATATAATTGTCTGATGTGAAAAAATAGGTATGTTTACATATATAATTTATTTTTTGCTTTGTGGCATTTTGGAGCTAATATGGTCTTATGCAATATGACTTTTCGATTATAGATGCGGAAATTATTCAAAACTTATAAACGCTTATATCAAGCTTATAGCTGATTGTTATCCTTTTTTTACAGATGAATGAAAAGAGGTATGTGTGTTATCGTATTTGTGCCCTCTTTCGTAGCTGTTCGCGGAGTTTCACAATGAGGCAACTTGCCGAAAAAGTTCTTGAAATCAGTCTCTCAGCATTTTAGTCCCCTGATTTAAAATGTGCGCACACTCTGGATGAGACAGTACTTTGCGCCTTTCGATTACTAGGCCTCTTGAAAAAAAACATACGATTCATGCCAATCAGTGCCATTCGAAGTGGGAACAGCTTCCAATGTACATTCGAAAATATTGTCAATGTCTCTTATTTGATTTATTTCAGCGATCACTGCAATTTGGATAAATTATCAATATGACGTCATGTATGGTGCATCCTTTTAATTCAACTGCATGTAGATTGTCGAACCAAGCTTAAAAAAAACAGAAAGTATTTTTTTAACAGAAAATATTCACAAACCATTACGCACAAGCCTTGATCTGTCAAATCTTGAACATTATGACGAAACACCATCCACCATGACCGAGTCTGTATTAAACAATGAAATTAATATACTCTCGCCTTTGGCAAATATCTCATTGATACTTGAACATATATTATTTGCCGTCATTCAGCGAATTTCATACCATTTTCAGATATTTCTTCAAGTGTTCGTGTATCTCAAATGTGTACCTTTGCAGACAGAATTACTCCTGGTCAACTCGATCATTCCCAGTGGGATAACCTACAAAAACACCGATGCCTGTATGAGATGAAAATAAAACAGGATAATTATAGATGGCAGTGCTGGTAATGACAGAATGAACAATATTATGCGAAGAACATCAGAACTTTTTCCGCCGTTTGGTTTTTTAGATCAGTCCGATGGGATCCGACATCAATACCCTCAATATATGGATTAGATAATAGCCCCGAGAGAAACTGGAGGAGTTAGGCGAAGAAAAAGGACTGGTTCGATCAACATCTGAGATTCTCTGATTTTTTCTTTTCGATCACGGTCACAGTGTGGTAGCTAACGTAAAGCCTCTCTGGGAGCATATTCATTACTCATACTGCTGCTCTTGACAGCTTCTACCGTTTTATTCTCTAAATAACTTCTTCTGGTTGTTACTGGGTCGTACTCGAAGCATTTATGACGGCGCTGGTTCCAGAGACACTCAAGGGAGACATTATGTTATCTCATGTTCACGTATGTGAAAGTCTATTCACAAAAGGTAGCGAGGTAATCCCGTAAATCTCATTTATCATATAACTGCAGTGTTATTGCGGACATATGGTCATGACATCATTTTCGTATGGACCTAGGTGCATAACACTTCCAAAGACGCCGATTGGATAGTACATGTAGCATGAGAAAATAAATCACTACACCTGATCGTGACGTCACTGAACTATTTTCTCCATTGACAGAATTTTACTACGAAATAGTTTGTTTACCAGTGCAACAACAACATGGATATCTGCAAGACGATCGTTTCATCCAGACGGCCTGCAAACTATAATTGGCAATTAGCCAGACAAGCAGGAATGGTCAGCAATACAATATTTCTACTGTTTTGAGCTTCATATATCGTACAGTACTCAAGCGGCAGTCGGTCATTGTTGTTGGCGAGTCGAGCTAGCCAGTCATTTTGGGTATCGGTAATGAAAGTGCACGTTTGTTCATTCTTTTACAATGTCTGTATGAAGTCTTTCCGATGTTTATTTATTCATTGCAATAGATCTGGATGGATAGAAACTTCAAAACACGTTACGTATTCAGAACGATCTTTTTGTCATCCTGGCATACTGTCATCTCGCTGAGAACGACCCAAGATAAAGAACGTATGAAGAACAGTTAATTAACAAGTTATAATTATTGCATTCTGTTGTAATATTATCTGCGATATTTTAAAATGCTATCAAAACTGATCAGTCTTACAACGGAGGTGCTCAAACTCTGTTGCGTTTTGAAGTTTTATCAGCTTAGCGTATACACCAACTTTTAAGGCTGTGATGCACCTGAGCCAGGAACGTTTTTTTTTGCTCAGAAGAAAATTTTTTGATTTGACGATGAAATCTTTCGAATTATTGCGTTTTGATTTGCTTAAAACTAGTTATGTGATGAACAGAATCTTACACGCGTGGCATTTTACTATGAAAGTCATGACACTCATTGAGAAAGTTTTATATGTTGCTCGATAAAGCTCGCAACATATAAAACTTACCCAACTCGTGTCATAACTTTTGTATTAAATAGCCACTCGTGTAAGATCCTCTATACATGTGTGGTTTATAATTGCAGTCATCTTCAGGGATAAATTATAATATAATTATATTCTTACATTATGAAACACCCTGCCAGAAAATGCTGACTCGGTGAGAATCGACCTCACGACTTAGGGGATACCGCTCACTGCTGTACCAACTGAGTTACCGAGTCCAGTTGGGAACAGCTCGCTAATTCAATCCATTTCACAGGTACGATATGTCGACTAATAATTGCTGTCATCTTCAGAGATAAATTAAAATATAATTGAAATTATTAGTCGCAACATTGTATCTTCGAATATATATTAAAAAAAATCACTTGTTTTCGTGGCAATAGGCCGCGCCCTTCTGGAATGGATTGAATTAGCCAGCTGTTACCAGCTGGACTCGGTAGCTCAATTGATGGAGCAGTTGGCGGTATGTCCTAAGGCGTGAGTTCGATTCTCACCCGAGCCAGCCTTTTCTGCACGCTTAAAACTAAAGTGTTGAAACTTACTCGTAAAGTGTTGAAATAACCCTTTAAGTGTGTCCTGAGGGACAACACTTAAAGAGCAGTCCCTCAGGACACACTTAAAGGGTTATTTCAACACTTTACGAGTAAGTTTCAACACTTTAGTTTTAAGCGTGTGGCAGGGTGTTTCACAATGTGTAGTTTATTGTTTCTAGTAATTTTATGAGTAAATCTGTTTTCTTAGTTGCGATATAATTATTTAAGATAGATTATCCGGTACCAGCTTGTCTTAATTCTCTTTATTGATGCAAACAGGCTGGCCATACAAATAATCGTAAGATCGTTTGATAGCTGTTCAAACTTGCTATCGTAATAATGACGATCACTTCGAGTGGTCATTAAAATTCATGTAATCCGAGATTTCGCGAGTATGATAAAATAAAGACTAAGATAATCACAATATTTTAGCATATAATTGTCGTAACTACGATTGATATCCAAAAACCAAAACCAGCCTACTCTCGGTATAACAGTGCGCGTATCTGCCCTTATAATGAAGAAAGGTTTATTTGCTATGACGTATTCTCGGCATAATCAAACGTGACGCAGATATTTGTTCACACGTTTAAATTACAATAAATAAAATCGCCTAAATTACATAATATGTGTATCGTAACCTGAATTGCTGATGGTGGAGGGCCCTTTGAAGTTCAAATTGTTATAGGATATATTTGGGCCATATGGGGAAAGTCGGTGTTTAATGTGCCTAATTCCACTCAACCCAAGATCGAAAAAGTTGTTTAAACGCCATATGGCGTGGATAAGAATGGATTTCAGATGAACATTCGCTACCTGTCTCAGAAGACTTCAGTTCACGTAATTGCTTTTTATGGACATAATCGGTAAAATAAACTTTAATAAAGTTTGATATTTCTGCATTTAGAACATTTGCGATCCTTCATTTCTAATCTAATTTCATTTCAATCCAGTTACAGCGAAGGATGGGTTGGATCGCTTATAGTTCATTCAGCTGAGGACAATTCAACAGGACTCGATAATTACTAGGCTCGGTAGCTCAAAACTGCAGCAAAGGGTATCTCCGGAAGTATTGCTTAGCTAAATCACTTTCAACTGGTCAGATTCCCAAAGTTTGGAAAAGTGTTAGGACTATCCATAAAAGTGAGTCAAAACATTATTCTGGTAGTTTTCGACCAACCTCTGTCGTGCCGGTCATCTATATCTTTTTGGAAAAAAAATAGGTCATCTTTTTATTATTTATTTTTGCTGGAGCAGGGAATACTCAGTGATACCCAGCCTGGCTTTAGCTCCACTGAAACTTTTCCCCATAGACTAACTGGATATTGTTACTATAAAATTCATACTGGAAATCTGGCTGCCTCGAATTGAGGAGAAAGCTTGACACAGTAGATCACGATATATTGTTATCTAAACTTGATTTCTACGGGCATGGAAGCACACCTGGCGTTTCATCTACCATGGGAACAGAAAACAAGTGCCTCTTTTTAATGACCGCTTCTCCAATATCATAGAAATGAAGACTGCAGATCCTCGGGAATCACTTTTGGGTCCGCTGCTATTTTTTGTCTTCATAAATAATGTTCTAGTTTGCTTTGAGGACAGTGCAATAAATCACTTTGCATGCAGACAGTATTCTTGATGAACTAACTCACTTTGCATGTAGGCCCACATTCTTGATGAACAGCCATGTTTATGGCGATGTCTAGATCTGTATCTTCTGATGTGAATGATACTTTATTATAATGTCAATAGCTTACTCATTCTGCGAAATATTGTTTGCAGCTTTTATTTAGATTTATTTGACGGTTATTTTGTCCTGTTTTGTCTGTTATTTTATTGTCCATTTCTGATTCCTTGCAAATATCAAATACTTCAGATCGCCGCATACACCTAAATGCTTGACTAGTAATTAATTCAAGATCGCATAACAGAAAGTAAATCTATGATACAAATTAGATGCAGTTTCTGACCCAAGTTTAGAAACAATGATACTGGTACAAGAAGAATATATATTATGTGGCCTGAGTTGACTAACAAATCTATCCAGTCTTAATATACGATTCAAAAACTTCGAGATAATCACTTTTATTTTCGTTCAATGTGCAATAAATCATAACGAGGAATGAAACCAATAAAGCATTTTCTAATGCAAATTATCAAGATCTTATGGGAAGTTGTTTGGAACACTGTAGGACAAAAGGGAATATAAGATCTAAGCGCAATAATGGATAAGACTAATCTCTAGGCAGTAATTTTCTTCGCATGAACAATACGAGAATGGCGTTAAGAGAGATTTAATCATTTAGACAGCTAAAATATCCATTACAATAATCTCAAAGCTATGTCTATGGACAGTCACGTGAAACCTTCGAATATTTGCCCCAGTCATTGCTCGATGAACAGAAATCTGTCATCTGCAGCGAAGCAAAATGAAACTTAATATTGAAAGGAGAAATCGATTGTTCTCTGCAGTGATTAGGACAAAAATACGATTTTCATACCAGTATACTTTAAATGGATGCTGCAGTGTTTCCTATTTACTTCGTAACCCATTGGCTGATGGATATTAATTTTTCAAACTTACCTCGCTTTAGGTGGTCAATAAATATTCTAAGGTAGGAATACACATATTAGTCTCTCGCTAACACCAGGGGGATCTCTATCATAGATACTCCTGGTTCACTTGGGCACTGCATCTGTTCAACGTAAAGCAACTTCCTGGATATATTGATCAATCAGATCACCTGTTTATAGCGACCAAGGCGACCGTGACAAGATATTCGAAATCACCATAGCTTGTGGGATATACCCGGTGGCAGAGATATACACGCACATTTTCAACAACCATGAACATTAATAAATATAAAGGAAACATAGTTTAAAACAAAATCTGTTTGAAGAAAAAATAAACACATTCATCCACCATCAAACATCCAACAAGCCAGGCAAATGTAGGAAACACTGAAACTTTAAAGGCGGTCCGCGATGTCAGTGTATCCAAACTCACATTCCCACTGAAGTGATTTCTTACAAATAATTACATTTTCAGATTTGAAACATTGCTGGAATAATAACTCACAGATTTACATTTTGATCTGTCGCAAGCGAATATCTAAATTGATGTGGAATCCAGCCGTTACAATCTATTTGCATTTATTACGTTCGCTTGATCCAGGAGCATGGATATTATGTTTGAACCTATATGATTTTTATTTGAGGACGTACTTTTGGAAGAGCACGAAGTAAGTCCAGTATCCCGCTAAGGTGATATGGTAACGATAATCAGTCACTTCATAATGTGGGAATCAGATGTATGTTATGAAAAAACGAATATGGTATATTTTTACTATATTTTACTATTTTTACAATATAGTCTATTGTTGCTCCTTGTGGTGCTTTATTAACTCTGAAACAAGTGGGTATTAGTTATGAGTGGGCTTGAAGCTAACTCCGCCACAATGTCTCCGGTTGCATCAGAAGTGCGGCACCACTTAATACTATATGGACGTAAAAGCACAAAGACTGTCATGAGCAGATGTAATAAATGAGAATATTCCCAAAGAGATGCTTTGGATCAGTAACTTCTCCTTATGTTTCTCCCGGGGCTTTTTAGCTAATCCATAGATTGAGATTCTAGAGTATTACTGTCATACTGGTGATGTTATTCCATTCTGGAATGTCTAAAAAACATAAAGCCGTTCTAAACGATGGATCCGGAGTTGCGACCTTGGAATAGGTGGATTTTGTTTTGCATTACCATGATTACGGGCGAATCTTAGAGCTCCCCCAATCTCAGTAATGTTTATTTCCCGATATCTTTATTCCTTAATACTTTTCTTCATCTTTGTCTGATGCGCACAGGAAACTTATTTCAGTTCTACACAAACTGCTAACAGTGTGCGCAATTTTAGAGAAAACACCAAAGCGGTGTTGGAGTTCATCCGTCTGCGAGTCTATCTGTGTTTCAGTATGTCGTCTGTTCTACAGACCTGATCGTCATTTAAGGGAGTAGAGGACGTTCATTTCCCTGCTCTTATGGGGCTACAACATGGTCATTTGTCAAATTTTTCAAAACAAGCTGAATTTCCTAACAAAAGTACCCAGACATATCAAAATGGAATAAAAATCAACAAAAGACACAACACAACCATTTATGCGTTTTACTGGTGGTTCGATAGTGTGATGGGATGGACCAAAAAATTGGCATTTTAAACTCAACGGTTGAAGGGTGCAAAGTGCTCCATAGATTAAAAATTATTCCTCCGGAATACCCCCCAAATTCACTCTTATTCAGTTTCAACTAAAACAAAACTTCTGAATGGCTAATGAATTGATCTTCAATAGTATCCTCCACACCCACCCCGATTCCCCACCCCAACCCCCTCCTGGAAATAGGACTGAAAAGGCTCCGTTTATCTGTTATACCGCTAATATTTTCTAAGAAAGTATGGTGTCCCCCTGTTTTTATTACATATTTAACAAGCACTATGTGTTTAGTATTATATAGCAAAATGGGAAAAATTTGACCTTGGGAAGTTTGATTTATTGAACATCTAAGAAGAAAAATATTCGAATTTCCCTGTGTGTTCAGTGTTATGGCTTTTAAGTGGTATACATGCATTTGGCTGCCATATTTTTTTAACGAGTATGGTGACCCCATATTTTTTTTTCATGGATCATCTTCTCCTAACCTGGTGAAAAAATCCTGAAATTTAAAAAAAAATTCAACCTCTAGAAATGAACGTCCTCTACTCCCTTAAAAGAAGTTTTATTTGATTCCAAAGTTGAAGGAACTTTGTTGCCGTTCACCAATAATCCAAGCAAAAGCATCTCTGAGAAAGGCTACAAAGGTATATCATTCATCAGCATGGGGTGATAAATTAACCATCATAAAACCTCGATTGATGGGTATTGCTTCAGCGTATGTGTCAAATGCAGCCTTAGTAGTGAAAGCTTTCGAAATTCTGCTGCAATATTTTCAGACTGGGACCTCTAAAGACTTCCAGATTCCATCTTGCATGGGTCCCTTTACTAAAAATTCCTAAAGTACTGTATCTATTGTCTTCCCAGGTGAGGGTTGTTTTGGGGAGTAAATGTTCGCTCGTATATCATTACGAGTGGCGAAAGTGGAGACCACTTTAACCCTGTAAGGTCTGGTGGTGGGCATTATGTCTCCTCTACCAAACTGCCTACCACATCTCCGGAAAGGCAAAAATTTGAGAGCTGACGCTCCGACACTTTGTAGTTTATCACATTTGGGGTCATTTGTGACCCACTTGGCATAACTCCCCCAGCGAAGGATCATGGGTAAATTCCAAATTTCCGTTTTTCTGCGTGGAAAAGTCAAGACTGCCAAGAGCGCCAATAATAATGTGGAATATGCCTCCAAGTGATGATTCACGCTCGGTAACGCCGGATGCCTCAACTGTTCATCGACGCTTTTCTATGTCACTCTTTGTTACATTCCGTTGTGGGTTTTTCCAACCGGTAATGCACTGATCATACTTGTACTGCTGTCATACTGCTGTGATATTACTTCGTTACGACACGTAGTCTACAGGCTTATGCACCAAATTTTGAGTTTGTGGGAATTTTGGCTCCCTTACTGGCAACAAGGCTAAAATAATTTTAAAAAAATGTAGATCAAGAATTTCGGTGTTTTCAATTTTTCGCTAACCCCTAGGGTGGCCATTTTGGATTTTAAAATGGCCGCCATCTGAAACATATTTTCGCCAATATTCCAATGCCTAAACGGGATAGGATCATTATTCTAGCGGCTACACCCACATGTTCAGGGTCACTGTATCATCTGCTGGCACTGTGGGCGTCTTAAATGATCGGCCATCTTGTATTTCATGACCCTCTGCTCGGGGGATTATTTAAATAGGCTCGAAATGACCACCAATATGACATATTATAAAGCCATGGAGTGTCAGTTCTCAATTTTTCGTCGTTCCGGAGATAGTGCAGAAAGGCTGGAAAGGGGGGGGGGGGAGAGCAGGCCTGGCATGGTTAAAGTATACCTGTTGTACCACTATCTGAAGCTTTACCACTGAAAATGTGGATAAATCCACTGGAATCAAATTCATAATGGGCTTAGGTAAGGCTATATTGATCAAAGTAAGCTTCATATGACGGCCGTCTTGGAATACAAGTTGGCCGGTGTCAAGAGATGTATATTGTTACGTCAGTTACAATCGTGACAGAAAGACGTGTGAAGTCAAGGATTAACAATCAAATATTTATTTACAATACTGAAATCATATACAATTTAAGTAAAGTTAATACAACAAATGTATGTGTGAAATATAGTCTTACTGTTCAATGCTATACCGGTGTACACTCTACAGTCCTTGTTGACGCGCACAAACCACTCTTCTGTATAATGGTAATCCAACACTGCTCAGTTGTACACCGTCCTAGTAAATGTCCAATATCCGATAGTCCTTAACAAATAGCGTAGGCCATGCATCAGCCATCAGTCAACACACAATAGTAAATATTCCAGTAGTCCGTAGTTACAGGTAAATCCAGATAGTAACACAGTATAACAGAGCCACATCAAAAGCCAGTTTGAATTCCCTCCTGAATGACCGACTGAGCTATATTTATACTTTATGAGGCATTCCAGATCATTCTAGCAATTCAAGAAGCTTCTAGAATACACATTATTACCGTATCATCTGACTTAGATACAATTTACAGCAGCCTTTCAGAAAGCTCCAAGTGTCTGACCCTCATAATACAAGCTTGCGTCAGCCTTATATTCTAGAAACATCCACAATGTCTAATACTAGGCTACAATACCATGACACCCCCCGCCCTCTAAAAAAAAGAAAGTTTCAAACTTAGAACTTTCTTGACAATTCAAAACATTATTGCAAAAAATATCTATATTACAACAGCAAAAATGTTGACAAATTTATGTACATTATATGCGAGACGAACAATCAGCAATCAACTTGTCCTTGCCCTAAATATGTCTGATTTCAGTATTGTATTCTTGTAACATCAAACTCCATCTCAACAATCTTTGAATTTTTTCTGTACCGGAACAAACCCTCCGAAGCGACGAATGCCGACATCTCCCCCGCACGATCCGTCATGGAACTTGCCAAAATCCTGGCAGAAGATCAAACTTTGACACAAACTTGGCACTTCCCACTTTATCAATGCAATCGTCAATGCGTGGAATAGGGAATGTATCTGTTTTGGTCAATGTGTTCACCTTTCTGTAGTCAGTACGGTACACATCCTGTAACTGCCATTTGGCTTTGGAACGAAGATACAAGGTGAACTTCAGTTACTATTATTTGGTTCAATGAAGTCATTGTCCAGTAAATACTGAATCTCTTTTTTCAGATAGTTTTGTTTAATGGGATTCAAACGATATGGGTGCTGCTTCACTGGATTAGAATCTCCATCATGTGAAATTTTATTAGTCCGAGTAGGGATATGGGGAAACAAATGTTCATATTGACTGAGCAGAGTTCGAAGTTCTTCCTGACGCGCTGGCTCGAGATGACACAACTTGGAATCCAAATTATGTAGAATGTCAGAGTTCTGTAATTTCGCCGCTGTCATGGGCTCTTCATAAGTTTCATTATTATCAGGGTCAGAACTAACTACACTTACAGGGTGTACAGTATTGTTAGTGCTATCTCTGTCTATGTATAACTCTAACATATTTACATGACATAACTGTTTGTGTGTACGTCTGTCAGGAGTCTGAATTACATAATTAAGGTCACTTAATATCTTTTCAATGACATAACGACCATAATATCTAGTCTTAAGTGGATTACCAGGAATAGGCAGGAGAGCCAGGACCTTCTCACCAGGTTTGAAACTTCGTTTAAGGGCATGTTAATCATAGGTTATTTTCATACATTTTTGTGCTGACTTTAAATTTGACATAGCCAAATCACGTGCTTTAGCCCACCTGGTGCGAAAGTCCGACACATATTGTAAGAGGCTACAAGAGTCAAGATCACTGTCCAGGAACTTTTCCTTTAGCAGTTTAAGTGGCCCTCTAACTGTATGACTAAAGACTTACTCAAATGGACTGAAGCTTAATGACTCTTGAAGAGGCTCTCCAGTAGCAAACAATAACAAGTGTATGCCGTCATCTCAGTCTTTCTCAGTGTCAAAACAATCAGTCCTAATCATGTTCTTTAATGTCTGGTGAAATCTGTCTAAGGCGCCTTGGCTTTCTGGGTAGTATGCAGATGATTTGTACTGCTTTATTCCCAATTAATGCATGACTTGTTGAAAAATTCCTGACATGAAATTAGATCCTTGATCAGACTGAACGTACTGGGGTAGGCCGACAAGTGTGAAAAACTTAACTAAGGCCTTAACAATAGTTTTTGCCTTAATATTCTGTAAAGAATGGCCTCAGGGAACCTGGTTGAAGCCAACATGTATTGATTGCCTGGCTTTGTTTTTGGTAATGGACCAACACAATCTATAATCACCCTACTAAATTCTTCCTCAAATGCAGGGATTGGTTGAAGGGGGGATTTGGTATGATTTGGTTTGGTTTTCCTACCATTTGGCATGTGTGGCATGACCTACAAATTCCGTAACATCTTTCTTTCAATTTGGCCAATAGAAATGATTTAGAATTTTGTACTATGTTTGTTAACACCTAAATGGCCTGAAAGAGATGTTTCATGGGCTAGTCTGAGGATATCTGAACGATATGAATTTGGTACTACAATCTGATACTTGACTGCCCAGCCATCATCAGGTGACACATCTGGCGGTCGCCATTTGCGCATAAGAACATCATTCTTACAAAAGTAACACACAGGCTCTTGAGTTACATCACACTCATCTACTGCCCTGTCAAACAACTTGAAAAATGTCCTTGTCACTATGCTGTTCATTAACAAGCCGTGATTTTGAAATTTTGTCATTAGAACATTCCAATTTGCTATCAAAATTTGGCTTATCAGCTTCATCATTTTAACACACGAAAGTGTCGGCCAAACAAACGCCATCCTTGACGTCATCTTTAAGAGACTTTTCAGACTCTTCAGCCAATTTACTCATGGCTCTAGTAACTGCACAAGCAGGATACAGACTTTGAATTTCGTCTTCAACTGGATCATTCATCTGATCCAAACAAGGCTTGTCAGTTACAATCGGGTTAACTCCGACCTTATCTCCCGCAAGATCATTTCCAAGAAGTAATTGAACACCCTCAAATGATAAACTACCTTTAATACCCACCGTAACAGGCCCAGAAATCAAGTCGGAAGACAGATGAACGTTATGGAGCGGAACGGGTGTATAATTTACAGAATTTACCCCTTTAATCAGGACATTACTGCCTGGAGATGAAGAGTCAGAAAATGGCAAAGTATCAGCCAACAAAAGAGACTGGGACGCGCCCGTGTCTCGCAAAATCTTCACAGTAGTAGCATTAGAAAAATCACTTGAAAGTGGCACAAAACCATTGTGGATAAATGGTTCAAAAATCTCCATAACAGGATTGGAAAAACTGTCAACTTTATCCTTGATAGAACTAATAGGAACAGTGTCCCTGGCCATCTTAACGTCATATACACTATGAACGTCACTAACCTGCATGGGTATAGATCTTGAAGTGAGGAAACCACTGGGTTTTTGAAAGGCTTGATCTTGTTGTTTTCTTTTCAATATAAAACAATTAGCCATTAAATGATCTTCCTACTTAAAATAATTGCAAACGGGAGATTTATTTTGAGTGTTAAAAGTGGGTGACTGAGACATTGTGTTTGACATTTGACCATTGTAACTGGGGTTAACAGTTTTAGGCCCTGAGAAATTACTGGGTTTGTTACCTGAGAGACTAGACTGGAATGAACTTTTACAGCATTGACAAATGATAATTTGTGTGTCAGAGCGTATTCGCCTGTAAAACGTGCTGCCTGATCTAAAGTGTTGGCATTCTTTTCATCAAGAAATGTTCTAATATCACCATGGATACACCTTTTAAATTCCTCTACGAGCATAAGCTGTCCAAGGCTTTCAAGGTTGTTGTCTATTTTAACCGAGGCACACCACCTATCAAATGACTGTTCTTTTGAACGAGAAAATTCTACATGAGTCTGAGAGTTTTCTTTTTCACAACTACGAAACTTTTGTCTATAGGCTTCAGGAACTAATTCATAAACTTTAAGGATTAAATCCTTCACTATATCATAATTTGATGCTTGCTCTACCATCAATTGAGTGTAAATGTCCCTTGCCTTTCCGATCAAAACAATTTGAAGAAGTAAACTCCAATTTTCGTTTGGCCAGTTTAAATTTTCAGCAATTTTCTCAAAATGCAGAAAATATTTATCAACTTCTTTTTCCTGAAATGATGGGACGAGACGTATTTGACGAGCCGTATCAAAGTTTGATTGTGATTGTACAGGTGCATGTGCAGGAGGAATTGTTTGCGACTGTAATTCCATATGCTGCATTTTTAACTGAAACTTTCTTCCTTTTCTCTCTCTCATGCTCTTTCTTTCTCCCTTTCCTCTTTTTCTAACTTTTCTCTCTCTAATTCTCTGTCTTTTTCTAACTTTTCTCTCTCTAACTGAAACTGTCTTTCTTTTTCTCTTCTCTTTCCTCTTTTTCTAATTCTAATTTCTTTAATTCCAGCCGATTTTGCAATTCTAATTTCCTTATTTCCAAATCATCAGCTGTTTCCTCATTTAAATCAAAATCACTTTCACCCCAAATTGATTTGCTTACAAAATATTTATTAATGAGTTTCTTAATTTCTTGCTTTCTCCAAGATATTTTAGCTTTAATTTGTAGGAATTTACACAGCGCGAACAAATACTCTTTGCGTAGTTCGTTAAATATCTCCTGACTAGACTTTGAGGCAAACTATGCTGGGACAAATGATATGCTGATAGTGTACTCCCTGACTTCACAAATTTAGACAATGTTGTAAAGCTGTATCAATTTAGAACTATGTGGCAAATCTGCCAGCTGATCAATAATGTAAACAAATATTTCCGGACAAGCCCCCAATTTCTGTTACGTCAGTTACAATCGTAACATAAAGACGTGTGAAGTCAAGGATTAACAATGAAATATTTATATACAATACTAAAATCATATACTCAAATGTTGATCGACGCTTTTCTATGTCACTCTTTGTTACATTCCGTTGTGGTTTTTTACTACGATAATGCACTGGTCATACTTGTACTGCTGTCATACTGCTATTATTTCGTTACGACATGTAGTCTACAGGCTTATGCACCAAATTTTGAGTTCGTGGGAAGTTTGGCTCCATTATTGGCAACAAGGCTAAATTAATTCTAAAACCAAAATGTAGATCAAGAATTTCGATGTTGTCAATTTTTCCTTAACCTCTAGGGTGGCCATTTTGGATTTCAAAATGGCCGCCATCTGAAACATATTTTCGTCAATATCCCAATGCCTAAACGAGGATCACTAATTGTAGCGGCTACACCCACATGTTCAGGGTCAATGTATCATCTGATGGCACTGTGGGCGTCTTAAATGATCGGCCATCTTGTATTTCATGATCCTCTGCTCGGGGGGTTATGCAAATACGCTTAAAATGACCCCAATATGATATTGCACGAGTTGTCACAGCGAAACAGCTCACCAATTACCATATACGAGTTATCAGAGCATTTCCATCATAGCTCTCTAGATTTGTATCTAATACCGCTTATGCCGGTGCTAGGGCCCGTGTGGTCATATCATCCAAGTTGTCACATGAACAGGTACAATAAAACCGTACCTGAGATACAACATATATCAAGAATCGTTAGATTCTTGGTATGCGCTTTAGAATAGGTTAACCGGAAGACTATACTGTGAAGTCATGTGGCTCTGTCAGTATGTCGGCACCTCTTCCCACTTATATGTGTTATATACTATAAAGTCACGGAGTGTCAGTTCTAAATTTTTCGTCGTTCCGGAAATAGTGCAGAAAGGCTGGTAAGGGGGGGGCATGCCTGGTATGGTTAAAGTATACCTGTTGTACCACTATCTGAAGCTTTACCCCTGAAAATGTGGATATATCCACTGGAATCAAATTCATAATGGGTTTAGGTAAGGCTATATTGATCAAAGTAAGCTTCATATGACGGCCGTCTTGGAATACAAGTTAACCGGTGTCAGGAGATGTCTATTGTTACGTCAGTTACAAGCGTAACAGAAAGACATGCGAAGTCAAGGATTAACAATCAAATATTTATTTACAATACTAAAATTATATACAATTTAAGTAAAGTTAATACAACAAAAAAATGTGTGAAATATAGTCTTACTGTTCAATGCTATACCGGTGTACACTCTACAGTCCTTGTTGGCGCGCAAAAGTCACTCTTCTGTATAATGGTAATACAACACAGCTCAGTGGTACACAGTCCCAGTAAATGTCAAATATCCGATAGCCCTTAACAAATTGCGTAGACCAAGCAGCCAACAGTCAATACACAGGAGTAAATATTCCAGCAATCCGTAGTTACAGGTAAATCCAGATAGTAACACAGTATAACATAAAAAGCCAGTTTGAATTCCCTCCTGAATGACTGACTGGGCGCTATTTGTACTCTGTGAGGCATTCAAGATCATTCTGCCAACTCAAGAAGCTTCTAGAATACACATTATTACCGTATCATCTAGATACAATTTACAGTAGCCTTCCAGAAAGCTCCAAGTGTCTGACACACATAATACAAGCTTGCGTCAGCCTTATATTCTAGAAACATCCACAATGTCTAATAATAGACTACAATACCATGACACTATAGAGTCACCATATGAAGCCTTGCCCCTGAAAATGTGGATATATCCACTGGAATCAAATTCATAATGGGCTTAGGTAAGGCTATATTGATCAAAGTAAGCTTCATATGACGGCCCTCTTGGAATACAAGTTAACTGGTGGCACGAGATAACTATAGAGTCACCATTTGAAGCCTTGCCTCTAAAAATGTGCATGTAGACACCGGAATCAAATTCATCACGCTTATTGTTATGATTATATTGACAAAAATAGGTTTCTGACGGCGGTCATCTTGAAATCTAAGATGGTCACGTTTTAAACAAGTCTGTAGTGCCACCAAGGGCTAGGTTGACCCTGTAAATGTGAGTGTAGCCAGTGGAATAATGTTCCTAGGTCGTTTAGGTAATAAAATATCGGCAAAAATAGGATTCAGATGGCGGCCATTTTGAAATTCGAAATGGCCACCCTATAGGCTAATGAAAGAAATGGCAACACCAAAATTCGTGATCTACGTAAACTTTAGAGTTAATTTAACCTGGTTGCCAAGAATGGAGCCAAGACGCCCACAAATTTACACAAGCCCGTGGACTAATGTATAAGAAAGCAATAGAAAAATGCTCTTGAAAATGGATCCGAAGTTGCCGCCTGGGGTTTAATTCATTTCTTTCTATTACGAGTTCCTCTTAAATCTCTGCAAATATCAGGAATGTCTATCTCCCAACGGCGTTGGTATTTCATTAATTTGTCAGAGGAGGATAGCCGAGCGATTTACGCACCTGTGACTATCATGTGGAAACAGAATAAAAGGTGTAAATCTAATAAAATCCTTTTCACATTGATCTGTTTGGTCTACTAGATAAGATCCAGGATAGTGATCGTCCTCGAAAATGTATTTCATTTCTTTTTCTGTATCCTTTCAGTAGGCTCATTCGGTGTTCCTGCACAACTGTAGATTCGATTCTTCCCCCTGTTAACCAGGTTGCTTCTCCCAGAGTAACTTCGATACCTTGTGGAGCCAATTCCAGTTTACTTTTGTAACCAGTTCCAATAATTGGCATTACAATACCTGTCTGAAAACGGCTTGGTAACCGCTGGAAGTTATTCTAAACAAATACGCGGGTTAACCCCCGTCGTCACCCCCACCATCGCCATCTTGTTTAAAAGTTCTGTGTGATCATCTTTATCCACATGCGTTATAGCTGTTATGCTTCTAAAAGTGGCTGTGGATTTCCGGGTTTGTTCCAGATTTTAGAATGAAGACCAAAATTGCCGTAAATTCAATATGCCATCTGGTACAGATTTTCTGCTTTGATGGCAGGAGTAACACTCCAGTCTAGCGATACATGATACTATGACAGTTATGAAATGCGGATCCGTTTAACCTGAGCATGCCAGATTTGGTCTGAGCTGTAACAAAGCACTATTCTCCATCGTGTTGAGTCCGACTCTTGTCTTTTCGCCGAATCCTAAGCTGATATAAGTTATATCGGATTCTATTGGTGAGAGTACATTGCTTTCAAATCCAACTCAAGCTAGGTGAGGTACAAATTATAGGCATGAATACACAGATATTCCCACAACCATCAGTTATAGGTCACATCAGGAATGTAGCTTCCCCATAAACCGAAGAATTTCTTAATTATTAAATTGTCACGCCCATCATATGGCTTTCAGTATTGTATTTGGTTTTGAAATGCATTGGCCGGTGTTGGCGCCTGAAGTACTCGAATTTGCCAAAAACCCTGTGAAAATGTGTAACATTGCGTTGTAGGCCTACCCTTTATGATGTAGTGCTATACGTTGTGGAAACACGGAACTGCTGTTTTATTCATCCATTAGTTTTTACTGAGCTCCTGTCAATAGACATGCGTGATGGACGGCTTCACATTCGTAAAAGTTCAGAGACTAGAAAAATCGAAATCTCAAGAGCGTGATTTATTTATTCAGTTTTTTTCGCGATATGAAGGAGAACAGTATAACGACCCTGAACTGTTATGGAAACGATGTTCAGCACTCAAGAAAACCTTTCAACGTTTGGGGACAAGTGTTCGACATGTAGCTCTGGTAAAATTAACAAGCTCGGTTTCTAAAAAAATATGTCAGATCCTTAACAAATATTATTGGAATATCTAATGATGTTTTGCGTGGTGAAGCTGAGGCGGGGTTTGTGAGGTATCTTTGTCTTGCGTGTATAAATAAATTGAACTTTGGTCCATTGACGTTGATCCATGTTATTGCAGGTTCTAAGCGCGAGTGTGGTGTCTCATAAAAGAGTATGACCAACATGCAGCGACCTACATCAGGTCAGGTGTGTATATGATCAAAGATTGTCATGACACCAAAAATGCAGACCATTACCTGCCTTCCATCAACTATATATCAGTATATTCAAACATGGTTCAAAATCTAATGAAGTGAACTTATTAATTCAAGTACACGAACGTAGGACCAGCACTATATTATACTAAATACATTCAGGGATATTTCTCATACATGTATACTCTTGACCGTTATTTCAATTCAAATGCTCAGGCCCTCTAGTTTGATATATCTGGCTGTCTGTTCATTTAAGAATTTCACCATTCACTGGTATAATTCATGTGCCATCGGCGAAGAATCACCCTGCGTCCTCCACGGATTTGTTCTGCAAGGTATATCTGTTGTCAGACAGAGGAACAATGGTCACGCCTTCCAAACTGGACACTACCAACGTGTATGGAACAGTGAATTTAAATTAAAACGGCAAAGGACACTTATATGTATCAAATTTGCCACATGAAGCGTTTGTCCATCCAGCAACAAGGCGGACCAAATATGACAAACAATAGTTTTTCATAGCAAAGGCGACGTTGCCCTGTCACACTCACCCGTGATCACGCTGGCGCTCCCACTGCGACCTGAAAAGTATGAAAGCGTGAGGCAAAGCGCAGTAAGGTCTCTGAGAACGATTTGGTGACGCAGTGGAAACTGTCAAGGACGGGAGAGGGTCGCCATGAGCTACCTTGAGCGCCAAACATCGGCGCTTGTTTTGTGCATGCACAAAACAAGCGCAGCGGGTCGGCGCTCTGACGAGAACGGTCTAATGACGCAGTACAGTCGCCATGGCAGCGCAAAGCGAACTACATGAGCATATCGTGGACGTAGCAACAACGCATAGAAACGACTTGGGGTCGCAGAAATCGTCCCCTGCGACTGGTGCTGTATGCTAATTGGGCTCTCAATACGTGCCTCTTGCGTTCTTATTGCGCTGCTACTGCACTTCTACTACGCTTTGTGGGCTTGTTTGCGCTCATTCTACGTCCATACTGCGCTGCCATTGAGACTATGACGCTCGTTATACGTCCAACGCGTTGTTCCGACGTTTGCAATAGGTTTACAGTGCGTTCTTATTACGATCCCACTTCCACTGACCCCCCACACACATTTTGGTATAAATACAGCTCCATCGTCTATACACAATCAGTGTGCATCTGCTCTTGACCATGGCCGCAGGCAGGCAGAATGTGCGGACTTCTTGGTTTTTGGCCTGCTGAAAGTAGACTGATGCCCTGGTCGCAGCAGGCGACCATGGCCGCAGGCAGGCAGAATGTGCGGACTTCTTGGTGTTTGGCCTGCTGAAAGTAGACTGATGCCCTGGTCGCAGGAGGCTCTATTTTTATACACGCCGCACATGCGCAATGAACGAGTTGCAAAGGTATTGAGAGCGCACTGAGAGCACACAGAGCGCAGTGGGAGCGCATTGAGAGCGCACTGATGATCAAACTGGGAACGCATAGGGTCGCAGTGAGAGCGTAATAAGCGAGTCAAGAACGTACTGTAAGCTACTGTAAGTTACCTGGTGTCATGGATTTCACAATTTTCGGCGATGTCACTGCGCTTTGGTGAAAAATTTCAAAGTCCGGGAGCGCAAAGCGGTCGACGGCTGATCGCGGTAGAGTGTGACAGGGGTATTAGATGGTTGGGGTCACCGTGTACATCACTGTAGGGTTATGTATATACCGTACATCTCTGATAACATTTGACAATGACATTGGCATAGTCACATCTATATTTAAGCTTACATATAGATTCAACATAGATTTCATGCAGTTTTGCCATACTTAATATCAAGGCTTGGTGATGAATTTATAGGTACCGATATACCAAATTCTGACCTTGCACCATGCAGTCATACAACCGAAATCAACTGCCTTACGACGCCGATGACAGCGAATATAATGAACCGATAATAACATCATGTTCTAATATTGATATACGTTTCCTCGTCTATTTCAGAATACGCTACGTGTTCGCATCAAGTGGTGGTGACAGAAGATTAAATATCCCAGGAGTGGCTTCAAAGCCAATACCGCCACAACGTATTCAAGAGCGGTGCCACTCTGTGTTATTTGGACGAGATAAACATAGAAGCTGTCAAAAGCAACTGTAATAATGCCGCTAATACCCCCAGAGAGATACTTTAGTTAAGTTAGAGCGTTCTGATCGACCCGTTAGGACGATGCGATCGACTCGTTCCGGTTTTTTCCTAACTCTTCTTGTCGTTTGCTTTTTGTCTACTCTCCAAATTGATATTTCAGAGCGATGGCGCAACACTTACGCCGAACTTCGTTTTGACATGTCACAAGAAAGCTGGTAAAAGCATCTGGAAATGAATCTGAATGGACCCAGATAGCTTTAATATTTCATCGATTACTCAATATAAACTCGCAAAAGAAGAATCTGTAAGCAAACAAGAAAACACGGAAGAATAGGTTCGTTCTTCATGTTAAAATTGACAATACACATTTCCTCGTCGACTAAATGAGATGGGTCTTATGACTACGATTTGATGCATGTAGAGACTTTCACAAATGCGAGTAGATGTCCACATGAACACCTAATATAAAACCGTGACTCCGATAAAAATCATCACAGGGATCATTTTTTGATCCGTTCACTCAAGTTCGAGTGAAATTTAACTGCACTTGAATGAGATTTTATCCAATGAAATTACAAAATTTTAACTGTCGAACCACCCAAGCTTGAGTGAAATGTCACTGAACTTGAAGAAAAATCCAGTTATTACACGATAGCATTTTATCAAACCACGAGCTTGATTTTAAATAGAATTATTTTCATCCAGTTTGGGAGATGATCACGAGCTCCGAGTGGAAACTAGAGATCAATAGGGCTAAGACATAAGATCTGACATTTGCTAAGCAACCATCAACCCTTGTAATGGAGCATTAAAAAAAAAATATGCAGTAACAGAAGACCAGTTCTATTACGTAGATTGGATACCATTGTAAAGAGGCGACAAACCAGGGCTTCTTTTCGCACAACCAGGGAACGTCACAAGCTTCAGCAGGATTCAAGTTATAATGAAATGAAATACAATAAGAGTTCACTTGTGTTACAATAATACATTGTTATTGGAAATTCATTAAATTTCATTACCTTCTATCACATACATTTTTCTGGAACAGCCCTCGGCAAAGTGATTTATATTTCAGCAAACGCAAAGTATTTCATACTGCATAATATGATACACACAATGCCACAACGATGCGATGCTAGTTTGCTAAACAAATAAATAAACGAAAGCCAAAGCAAATACATGGCACATAAATTCGAAGGTCATTTTTCTTGTACCAAATCTTAATAAATTGAAGATCTCTACCTGTACATTCGTGTTGTCCGTTCAACGATGCTGTACCGATGCTTATATCGCCACTAACAGCAAGAAAAGAAAGAAACCTAGCCAATCCAGTGCACACATTGACAATCAATATCAGTATTATCAATCAATATTATTTTATTCATCAAAAACGGGCATAGGATCCGGTGATTAACTTGGCATGATACAGGAGGATGGTGACTTCAAAACTATCAGCGAAGAGCATTTTGTAGGTCAATATTTCGGCATACATTTATGCATGTCATCGTCATGATGGTTTACAGTCTGTCTGACTGGTTCATTGTCTTTTAATGTTCTGCAAAACCCATAAAATATTAGCCAGAAACATTTTAAGGTCGACGACAAGACACCTTACTGAAAAATGGGTTCCGAATTCAGTCCCCATGTCTTTTAACGCCCCTAGATTTAAAATAAAGTGCGCACTCGCGACCTAAGGCAATTGGAAGCAACCTTCCAATACATTCCATCATCCCATTACAAAGACCTGTAGCAAGCATAGAGTCCCACCGCTGAACCGGCACGGGTTCGAGCCCCGCTAGTGCGTGGGTGAAAGCTTGCCGGTTACTTGCCGATGGGTGGTGGTTCTTTCCGGGTAATCTGGCTTCCTCCACTATTCAAACTGACTGTCATCATATTGAGTGGGACATTAACCCTATCTGACCTGGGCTTTTTGGGACGTATCCTGGCCTGGCGGGGGGGGGCGAAA
This sequence comes from Hanleya hanleyi, assembly GCA_036873755.1. Lineage (NCBI taxonomy): Eukaryota > Metazoa > Mollusca > Polyplacophora > Lepidopleurida > Hanleyidae > Hanleya > Hanleya hanleyi. Next base: position 27,981 of record JAVTVY010014960.1, read on the forward strand.
TGGCCTCCCCCTAATTTATTTTTCTTATCCCTTGAGCTACGGGGATGAAACTTACCACACTATACCCTTGGGTCAAGCTCTACCAGAAAATGTAAAACAAATCCAAGATGGCCGTTATGATGACGTCACAGTGACGTCATATTCAAAAGAGGAATTTTTTGGTTGGATTTTCCGATTTTTTTTTATTTATGCAATTTCTCTGCAAAAACTGCATGATAAATTGGTAAATATTAATGTGATAAGAAATAAAATAGTTTTTCCCACTTTTCATCGCAGAAAAGCGGGAATTTTGAAGAAATATGACAAAAACAACACTTTTCTGGTACCCCACGTGGCCGCCATTTTGAATTTGCCCATGATCCGCTACTCGGGGGGTTATGCAAATAGGTTCAAAATGACCCCAATATGATAAAATATTAAGTTAAGGAGTTTCAGATCTCCATTTTTTGTCGTTCCGGAGATAGCGCAGAAAGTTGGGTAGGGAGACCATTTCGCCCCCCCCCCTATTAAAGGCCATGTAGGGTTAAACAGAACCCCCATAGAGTCGCAAACGCCAAAGCCAATAAATTACAGTTTCCAATATAAATTCGGAAAAATTATCATTGTCCTTTTTCAAAAGCAAAGATCGACTGTTGTTCACTTGATCGGTCCCATCATTCTGTATAAATTATGGATAGGATATGCACACCATTCGAATTCGACTACAAGTAGATTGTCGACCAAAGCTCAACAAAACAGAAAATTATCCGGATATTCACAAACCATTTCACACATGCCCTCGTCTGTTAAAACTTAAATAATGCGACACAATGTACCCTCGATGATGGCCGAGGCTTTACTATAAGATGAAATTATTATACCCTCATCTTTGCCAAAACTCTGACACGTGAACAAATATTATATCGCGTCATTATGCAAATTTCATTCCATATTCAGATATTTTTCACACAATGTTGTATCTCAAATTTATACATTTGCAAATTAAATTAGCAGACAGAATTACGTCTGGTCGGCTTTATCAGCCCGTTCGGTATAACCTAATAAAATGCGTGTATGAGATAAAAAGTTAGGATGTTTATTGATGTAATATCCGTGCTCGTAATGAACCATATTATGCAAATAACATCAAATCTTTTTCAAGCTTTTGGTTTTTCAGACATCTCCAAATGGGATCGTCAGCATTCCGGCACCAACACACACAATCTATGGATAAGCTAATTGCCCCAAGAGAAACTGAACGAGTTAAGCGAAAAATGAACTGGGTCGATCAACATCTGAGATTCTCTGATCTTTATATATTTTTTGACTAAAGTCACATTGCGTTATCTAACGTAAAGCATCTCTAGGGGTACATGTATATTCAATACGCATACTGCTGCCCTTGACAGTTTCTGTCGTTTTATCCTCTAAATGAAGTGCGCCGTTACTGGGTCGTATTAGAAGACATTATGGAGGTGTTATGTTCTTTCTTCTCCATTTGAAAGCTTATTCGCAAAAGGAAGCGAGCATTGCCAACATAGAGACGGGCATACTTAACTGGATGAAGAGCTTCAAATGATCACAGGAATCTCAAATACGTGTGATTTATTGTTTCTAGAAATGTTAAAAGTAAATCTGCATTTTATCGTTGCAATATAATCATTTAAAATAGATTATCGGGTACAATATTTTTATAATTATCTTTATCGATGCAAACCTAGATCGGTTCAAACTTTCCATCCTATATATAGATGATCACAACGAGTGGTCATGATGATATATATGAAACAAACTTTAGCGAATGTGATAACAATCAGAGTATGGTCATTTATTTCTCACATCATACTTTCGATAAATATAAATTTCGATTCTACGATTGATATTTAGCAAAAAAAGAAAAATGAAGTGTGTGATAAAGCCTTTTCTATAAAGCTTTTTCTATGGTGTATCACATTGCTATTTGGCTTTGTGATGTGAGAATAATTCGACTCCATGACTATAGATATGACCCCAATTTTGTCATTTGAAATAATTAATTAGTAGTCCGTGGAATTCGAACCCATGATCCCGGCTAAGCGCACCGATGTTCTACCAGCTGAGATATGGCGGTCCATATGACGAACAAAAAATTGTGTTTGGACAGCTGAATAATTTTCATTGCATGGTATACTCAGTGATACCTATAGACTGGCCCTAGGAAAGAGAACTCCACGGAAACTTGTATACACAGACCAACCGAATATTGTTCATGTGAAATGTGATTGGTCTGGCTGCCTAATGTGATTGGCCTGGCCAAGGAAATCGTTTCAAGCACTACATGAGAATATATTGTTATCCAAACTTGATTACTACGGGCTTGGAGACACACCCTATTTTGATGATATCTACCCTGGAACCAGAAAACATGTATCTTTCCAATGTCGCGGAGATCAAGACTGGGGTTCCTCAGGGATCAATATTGAGTCCCCTGCTATTTATTATATTTATAAACGATGCTACTGTTTGTTTTGAGCAACGTGACGCGAATTTGTACGCAGACGACACAGCATTTTGCGGTGCTCATCTCGATGAATTTATTGCAAAACAATTACTGAAAAAATTGGCTTATGCGCCAACACGCTAGGCTTTCATGGTCGATATACGTCAAAGAACATGCAACCAGGTTAAAGGTCTGTCTATCTCATGGAATGGTAAAATCATTCCATGGTCTTAAAATATCAAATGTCTTGGAGCGAACCGAACCGAAATATGAATGTGACAAGGAGACATTTCGTATCGATATGTTAAGAATGTGTAAGTGGTTGGGCGTGAAACAAATATTCAATATGAATAAATACGTCTATATGTGGAAAATTCTACAAGATAACACACTGTTTTAAATTACCGTTATTTCACAGTAAATGTATGCTGGAATTTACAGTACATTTAATCGTAAACGTTTTAATCTGTAAATTGAACTGTCAATTGACATCGACTGGAATGGGTAAACTGCGCACAAACGTAACATAAAATTTCTGTTTTCTCTGAAAGGAGGTTCATATCTTTGGACACGAAACGCTCAGTTGCATGAAACATCCGGCAACTACATTGTACAACATTCAGAGCATTTTCAGAACACGCACTGGGACGGACGCAGCGGCTAACTTTAATTTTCGGTCTATAATTCGGTTTGGGATTGGTTTTATCTGACTTGGAGTTGTGTCGCATTATTCGTGTAATAATTTCACAGATTCATTCGTGATTATTTACGAGACTTCTGGTGACCGCATTTGTAAACATGAAGGGCTGAAATACGCGAAAGAGCAATGGACGTTTCAGCCTTCCAGTGACCCACGTTGCCGCGGAACCGATAATTGTAGACAATGATGCTGCGTAATTGTATAGTTTAAAGGCTGTTGAAAAAGCGGTAATTGTAAATTACAGTGCAACCTAATTTACAGTTGAGTGCCTGTCAATAAACGGTAAAATACAGTGCAACATTTTACAGTTCAAAGTCTGTTAAAAAACGGTAATGGTAAAATCCGTTGCAACGTAATGTTACACTTGAATATACTGGCACCTTTTCTGCCAGTACATTTAACTGTGCATTTACGGTGTGATTTATAACAGTGCAGTCCTAGTCATTTAGCGGACGGATTTCAACTTGTCACATGCTGGCATACATTCTTGATGGGCAGTTTATGTTTATGACGAGGTCTGTAGCTTCTGGTGTATATATTATCTTATGATATTGTCAGTAGCTAACTCATGCTGTCATATATTTATGCGGGTTCTATTCAGATTTATATCACGGTTATTTGATCCTGTTGTATCGGTATTTTATTGTCTATTTATATATGCATAGATGAAAAGCAGCTTTTCTGATTTTTTTTGCTAATAAATATCAAATACTTCAGATTTTTGATAAAATGTTTGTTTATTTATTAGCTTGCGAAAGCTTATCCGAATCCACATCTATGATACAAATTATATATCGCATCAGATGCAGTTTTCTGGTCAAAATTCAGAAACAAGAATGCAAGATGAAATATATATTCTGTTGCTTGAGCTATCAATTACAATCAGATTTATACAGGATTTAGAAACTTCGAGAATGCTTTAAGAATTCTCTAATTTGCAATAAATCATAACGAGGAATCAAACCTATTGAGCATTCTACTCATGGGTTTTCAAAGTTAATTGGAATTTGTTTTGGAAGGCTGTATGATAAGATTAATCTCTAGACAGTAATTTTCTTTGCATGGGGAATGGCATTTGCATAGAGAATGGAACACGAGAATGGCATTACAAAAGAAAGCTAGGCAGCTAGAATGCCCATTATAAAATTATATCTATGGACAGTCATGGGAAACCTTCATATACTTACCCCAGTTTTCGTTGCTCGATGAAAGAAATCTGGCATCCTCGATGGAAAAAAATGGAGTGGATTATTTAAAGGAGAAATCGATGGTTCTCTCCAGTAATTTGGACACAAGAAATACGATTTTCATTCAGTATTCCACTGAATGTTACAGTGTTTTTTATTTACTTTTTAACCCATTGTTTGGTTTTTAATAATTATTCAAAGTTATCTCGATTTATGGGCAAAATAAATGCTCTAAAGTGGGGAAGAGGATTTTATATAGGGTATTTCATGAAGACGTGCTTCACACGCAAGAGGACTGAATCGTTCTATGTAAAGTTAGAGATCACTTTGTGAAACGCCGTCGACCTCGATTGAACTCCTAAATGCGTATGATGTGCATCTTGCGATGTGCTTCTACGTTCGCTTTGACTGTTAGCTAACAGCGTTTTGTCTGAACTCAAATCTGTTTCTCGATCTGGGACCTGGGTTGGATTATTATACTACAGATACATTTTTCTCGCATTCAGAGAGAGATTTATAGTGGCATGTGATTCTACCTCAATTTACATTCTGTATAAGCATGGTACGTGATAAGTGTGTACGGCTAGTTTCTGGCCTCGTGTAGCATCACATGTCAGAACAAGTGATCCAATGCATTTATCGAACGATCAGACACACCGTGAACTGCCAAATACCCCTGCATTCGTTTAACTGGAAACCTTTCCCCAGTGCTTGAACGGTGCTCGTCTATCATCAAAAGGCAAATGAGGAAGGACTCCAATAGAGGTATACAGTAGGCTTGAAACGCTGAGAAAGAACATACAATAACACTGCTTGCACCAGAGTGTATAGACACCATTATTGGTATCATGCCTAAGATAAAGTCCAATTCTACTAGACATCTTCCCCTCGCTCTTGCTTTTTAGTCGCCAGACGTCGTCAATTTTCCCTTCCTCTTGCATATCGCTCCAATTCTGTGGTGCACTCATTCCGAACATCAGACAAACGACTGGTTTTTTTCAGCGACCGTTATCCGGTGAGGTATTAGTGGATATATGTATAAATGTATACTGTCTCATTGGATCTCCATTGTCCGATTTTTCGAGATTGTCACATGCTATCATTATCATGGTCAGTTACAATTACAGTGAATGATTGCCTAGGTATAATTACTTCTTCATGTATCAAAGAATGATGGAATAATAACTCACTGACTTAGATCTTGATATGTCAGAAGCGAATAACCAAATTGATGTGAAATCATACCTTTACAATCATTGTACATTTATCACGTTCACTTGATCCAAGAATATGCTAACGATTGCTTTGAACCTATAGGCTTTTGATTCGCGGTGGTGTTTTTCAAAGAGCATGTAGAAACTTCGGTATTCCGCTGAGATGATATAGTAACGATAATCAATCACTTCATAATGTGAAAATCAGATATGTTATGCGAACAACGGATATCGTATATTTGTACTATTAATATAGTCTATTGTTGATCTTCGCTATACTTTATTAACTCTGAAAGAAGTTGGTATCTGCTATGAGCGGGTTTGTGGCTAACTCCGCCATAAACTGTCAGGAGTAGCGGTGAAAATGTGAATATTCCCAAAGAGATGCTTAAGATCAGTAACGCAATGTGCTTATGGACAGAAAACATGAATGTGGTAGAGAGCTAGATGGCGATCGTCGCTTTTATGTAACTTCTCCTCACGTTTCTCTCAAGGCTTTTTTGTCCCAGAGCTAATCCATGGATTGAGATTCTAGAGTGTTAGTGTCAAACTGGTGATGTTATTCCATTCCGGAATATCTAAATACCAGAATGCAGTTCCTGGAGATGGATACGAAGTTGCGACCTTGGAATATTGTTCTATTTTTTATTGTTCAAATCACTTTTCGTTCGTGGTCCGTCGTCCGTCAGTCCGTCCGTAAACAATTCTTGTTACCGCGATTACTCAGGAACTACTGCATGGATCTTTTTCAAATTTGATACACAGGTTCCCCTTGGGATCTAGTTGTGCAAGAAACCTTTTCTGGTCCGATTGGAAAATCCAATATGGCCACCAGATGGCCATATTGGATTTCCCCATGAAACCTTGTTATCGCGATTTCTCAGGAACTACTGCATGGATATTTCTCAAATTTGGCACACATGTTCCCCTTGGGATCTAGTTGTGCAAGATACCTTTTCTGGTCCGATTCCAAAATCCAATATGGCCACCAAGCAGCCATCTTTGATTTCCCCATGAAACCTTGTTACCGCGATTTCTCAGGAACTACTGCATGGATCTTTTTTCAAATTTGATACACAGGTTCCCCTTGGGGTCTAGTTGTGCAAGAAACCTTTTCTGGTCCGATTGGAAAATCCAATATGGCCACCAGATGGCCATATTGGATTTCCCCATGAAACCTTGTTATCGCGATTTCTCAGGAACTACTGCATGGATATTTCTCAAATTTGGCACACATGTTCCCCTTGGGATCTAGTTGTGCAAGATACCTTTCCTGGTCCGATTCGAAAATCCAGTATGGCCCATCAGGCAGCCATCTTGGATTTCCCCATGAAACTTAGTTATCGTCATTTCTCAGTACTGCATGTATCTTTCTCAAATTTGGTACACAGATTCTCCTTAGGGTCTAGTTTTGCAAAATACCTTTTCTGGTCTGATTCGAAAATCCAATATGGCCACCAGGCGGCCATCTTGTATTTCCCCATGAAACCTTGTTATCGCGATTTCTCAGGAACTACTGCATTGATCTTTCTCAATTTTGATACACAGGTTCCCCTTGGGGTCTAGTTGAGCAGGATACCTTTTTCGTTCCGAATCGAAAATCCAATATGGCCACCAGGCAGCCATCTTGGATTTCCCCATGAAACTTTGTTATTGTCATTACTCAGGAAGTAATGCATGGATCTTTCACAAATTTGGTACACAGGTTCACCTTATGATCTAGTTGTGCAAGATACCTTTTCTGGTCCGATTCCAAAATCCAATATGTCCATCAGGCGGCCATCTTGGATTTCCCCATGAAACTTTGTTATTGTGATTTCTCAGGAACTACTGCATGGATCTTTATCAAATTTGGTACACAGGTTCCCCTTGTCGCCTAGTTGTGCAAGATACCTTTTCTGGTCCGATTCGAAAATCCAATATGACCACCAGGCGCCCATCTTGGATTTCCCAATGAAACTTTGTTATCGTGATTTCTCAAGAAGTACTGCATGGATCTTCCTCAAATTTGGTACACAGATTGCCCTTGTGGCCCAGTTGTACCAGATGCCTTTTTAGGTCCGATTTGAAAATCCAATATGGCTGCCAGGTGGCCATCTTGAATTTCTCCTTGAAACATTGTTATCGTGAATTCTCAGGAAATGTTTCATGGATCTTTCTGAAATTTGGTACACAGGTCCCACATGGGGCCTAGTTGTGCAAGATACCTTTTTGGTCCGATTCGAAAATCCAATTAATACGGTATTCCCGAGTTGTGACGCTGCATCACAAGAGTCGGCGGATCAAATGGTTGGGCATATTCTATATATTGACTATAGAGAATATCCATATCTTCACCTTCCATATCAAGGAGTTCAAATAATACAGAATTAAAATGTATTTCTTCAAATTTTAAATCAGTTTTCTTTAGTCCATGCAGTTGCAAGTGAACTGCCCCACCCTTTCGTCTGCCGGTGGGTCAGCTACATGAAGGGACGTCACTCTTGTGACACAATGTCACAACTGTAAAATACTGCATGTTTCGATCCAAGGGAAATAATCAGGATTCAGACACTTTCAAATTCGAAGTTTCAACATTACTGCGCGGAACGGATCCCTTCGCTTCAGTATTAAGTATTGTACCATCTTACTATTTTCGAGCATGGTATCTTAAAAGAGATATCTCAAACTAGTCCAGTAAACAGAACAGAATCAGCATTCGTTCCTAATTATAAAATCTTAAGTATGCCAAAGTGTCAAAGAGATTTTTCTCCGCTTCCAGTAGCCAATGATGACACGCGCAAAAAATTAAATAAAATAAAAATACTACAAAACGAAGACGAAAGATTCTCCGTACATGTACATTCACTTTCATACTAACTTTGCTCATTTCTCTTGTACTATAACAACCGACATAAGTACAGTTTCTAGAAATCTTGAAACTCCTGAAACTTAGAAAGATTATATCTTGGTGTTTTCCAATGTCCCTTTTTCGATCTTTTTCGCTCAGATTCGAAATTCTGTAAACAAAATTACAACTCAATCGTCTTAGTAACAATGGACAAAAAGATCCTCTTGTCATTAGCTTACAATTATCGGAAAATGGTGGACGCCAAGATCCTTCAGGATCTCTCGTTTTGTATTACCGTGATTACGACTTGCGCATCTAAGAACTCTTCAAATCGCAGTTATGTTTATCTCTCGATAGCTTTAGTATTTAATCAGTTTATCTTGCATGGCATACGAAAGTTACGTAGACGTATTACATTTGCCAATTGACTTTCCGCTACTTATAGGTATATGACTAACATAGAAGCTGTAAGAAAACAAGAGCCGTGAGCTCACATATCCCCCGCCAGATTTTCTCTAGTCAGAAGGGACAAAAAATGAAAGTACTTATTTAACAACGTGGAAATAAATAAATCTGATCTTGAAAAATGGATCTAGGTCAGTCATCTTTAACTTAATTCTGGATCATCGCCAGCTGCATACATAGAATTAATTTGGAAAGCCAGGCTATAATTTTTCAAGATAGAACATAATAAACAGAGAAAAACCATGTAAAAATAGGTCAAGATCCGTCAACTTGAGTAGGCTTCAAGTTGATCATCCGTTACATGTGTAATATGAATTTGGATACCCCAACTATAATCATTCAAAAAATATTGCAAAAACTAGACTTTAACATTTTAAATTAGGTCAAGGTCAGTCATTATCCATAAGCTTCTGACCAATCACCAAGTGCAACTGTTGTATGAATTGGGAGAGCCTGGCTATAGTCTCTCAAAAGATACTGTGCTCCACACTGTCTATGGACAGATTGATCGACAGACGCCGCCGATTACAATAACTCTTGGTCAATGTTGGCCAGATCAAAATCAATTACTTTGGAGATCGGAGTATTCTTGTAATTGATCAAAATCCACATCTCTGAACTGGGGTTAACAATATCACACTTTTTTCACATTTTCCGACCTAGATGACCTTGAACTTTGTCTGATCTTTTGACCTCGAAGTAAATGGGGTTATTCTCTGCCCCATATGCAAGGTAGGCATCAAGTTTTGAACCAATTCTTGACATGGAACTGGAGATTTTTTTCATTTTTTACAGGTTCTCTGGCTTGAGTAAACTTGACTTTTGACCTTTAGACCGAAACATAATATAACTTCTTCTTTGCCTCACCTGCACTATATACTCAATGTTTGGTGCCAATTGATTAACTGAAACTGGCGATTTCCCTTTTTTCAGATTTCCTAGCCTAAGTGACCTTGACCTTTGACGTAGTGACCTCAAAATCAATACCAAAAAAAAATATTCCCCTGAAAATATTCAGCTAAAATTTGGAACGAATTGAATCAATAGTTTTCAAGTTATCGTGTTCACGGGAAAACTTAACGCACATACACACACTGACACACACACACACACACAAACATACACACAGCGATTCTATATCCCCCGACCTGGGTCCACCGGGGGGAAAATATACCGATTCTAGAGTAAAGTATTTTTAAGGCACTACGATTCGGTAATGTATCCGCGTGATTGTTAGTGAACGGGGAAAAAATCCTTCATCTTTTGAAATGAATTAAACTGCTTTAAACTGATGATCACGACTAGAGTAAAAGTGACGTATTGAAACATGAATAGACACACACGGGCGAAATCCAACGACGCTTTTATTTGTTCTCTATAACTGTTCACAATTTCAGCAGTTGGTGTGGAACTGAAATCAGTTTTCCGTGGGCATGATTCAAATATTAAGTAGTAAGTAGTAAGGCTTCTTTCATCCAGTTTGCAATAAATCAAAGTTATCAATCTAAATCAATAAAGAAGCATTCCCCTGTGTTGAATTAACAGTGCTAGTTTATTGTCTAGCGGTAATTGGGACAAATAGAAATGTCGGCTTTAATCTGTATAAAGGACAAGATTACTCCCTAGATGATAACATTCTATTCACGGACAACGTCTGAAGGAATGGAACTTACAGATGAGGATATTTATTGGCCAATGAAGTGTTAATGCGATTATCTACCACATCCTGAGAAAGGCTGTAAAGCTGAACATTCATCAGCGCTTGCGATATTCTACTGCAATTGTTGGAGACTGGGACCTTTCCAGAGGTGCATTCGACCTAGGGGTCCAAACTGACAGAAATACGTTTATTTAACATTCCTAAAGTACTATATCTATCATGTTTCTCTATGTGAGGATTGTTTTGCAGAATAAATGTTCCCTTGTTTGAAATTTCGGTCTTCAATACCCTATTATGTGCGGCGAAGTTTTCGCTCGGTTGGGTGGTGACCACTTTAAGCTGCCAATTCAACGTATCGCACAGTCACTGTGCGAGGTATCACTTTGTATTAATAACCTGAACATGTTTATCATGTTTTAATTCCACTACTTGATTTCTCAAATGTTATAAAGAAAACAATTTATTTATTGAAACTTGTTTATCGCCGAACTTGGGCGTGGTTGTTCTGAACCAGGTAAAGAAAATAGCGGTGCGTCCATTGCTGTTATGGTTCCTGAGATAAAGGTGCTTCATTTCATCCAATTTCGTTGAATTGAAAAAAATATACACAGGAAAAGATTTTAGCCAAAATTTAAATGAGACGGGCTTATTTTCTTGAAGTTATGTTCCACTCAGCAAAGTCATCAGACAATTGAAAGAACAATCCAGAACTTCTTGAAAAATAATAGTTTGAAAATGGAGACTCCTTTTATGTATAGACATGTATTCAAATTCTTACAACTTCATTCATAATATATTCACATTTTTGTAATGCTGGAGGAATACGCTTTTCAATAATATGCCTATGTGTATTGATCATGCACACAATTCCCACAAATAAAGACACATGGGTGTGGGCAAATCTGTTCAAGAGAGGGAGTGGAGTGGAGCTGCAAGTCTAGCAAGTATTGTTCATATTGAAACAGAAGTATTAGCTCGTACCAATCAGAAAAAATGCTAATTGTGTAAAAGAACTGGGTTGTTGTCTCCAGCGATACTTAACAGATGGAAGATTTTCATCATTAAAAAGTATATGCTCTCCTATTCCATTGTTTGCTTTATATTCCGTGTTTGAATTCTCGTTCTGCTTCTCCATTGTAAGTATAACTGGAGCCAATCATTTAAATGGAAATGAAATCGACCAAGCCAAGTTATCTGCCGCATCATCTACCGTTGCTGAACACTCAGTCCAGAAGAATTTATTAAGTCTAGTAACGTAAATCAGTAGATGGAATAAAAGATGTTTTACTCCGCGTGAATATCATTTTCAGTTTCCCGGTATGCACAGCTATTTAGATGTTCATGCATCAACAGGTGTGTCGCCTACATGCATCACTATGAACGCATCCCCCAAATCTTTGTCAGCCTTGCCCAATTCCAAGCATCTGTTACTACATCTATAATTCTAGTGCATCTCAAAATACTCCTCTAAAGGCGAACCCCGTTTCCCGAAGATGTACTGTTAAATACGCTGTACCCGGTGTAAGTACATTTGGATCTGTGCTGCCATTAAGCGTTGAACAAGTGTCGGGGTGACAGAGCAGTTTGTATCTTTTAAGTGGTATAGCAATCAAGACTACCAAGAGCTCCCATAATAATGCGGAATATGTCTCAAGAGATGATTCAGGCTCGGTAACGCCGAGAGGTTAGGATTTTAAATGTTGGTCGACGTTTTTCTATGTAACTCTTTGCTACCTTACTCTGAGGGATTTTTACTACCGGTAATCCACTGATTATACTTCTACTGCTGCCATAGTTGTGATATTACTTCGTCCAGACAAATAGAAATCGGCTCTTGAAAATGCATCCGAAGTTGCCGTCTAATCCTTCTCCTTTTATTACGAGTTCCTCTTAAATCTCTGCAAATATCAGAAACGTCTATCTCCCAACAGCGATGGTATCCATTAACTTGTCATTGAAGGAGCACTGGCGATCTTCGGTCATCGATCTACCATGTGGAAAAATGAATAACCCGTATAAATCTAATGCAATACTTATTTTCACATTGATTCTCTAGTCCAGTAGATAAGCGCTTTATTTGTTCCCCCTTTTTCCAGGATGATGATCGTCATCGACAATTCATTCCATTCAGTTTACTTTTGCAAACAGCTTAAATAAAGGCATTCAAACCCTGTATGAAAACGGTTTGGTAATAAGTCGAAACAAAAACATATTGGTTATCCCCTCCTCCACTACACACACCCGCCATTTTGTTTTAAAGTTCTGCTAGAAACCGCTTTTCTACAAATGTCGTTTGTATCCTGTATGTGTGAACACATTTATCCATTCGCACTATAGCTTTTATGTTTCTAAGTGTGGTTGTGGATTTTCAGGTTTGTTCCGGATTTTAATCCTTTACCGAAAATGAAGACTAAACTGACTAGACTGCCTTCATTTCAATACGCCTACCCTTGCCTTGATATCAGGAGTAGTACTCCTTCCTACCGATACATACTACTATGACAGTTGATAAATGCGGATCTGTTCAACTGGGCAAGCCAGATGTGGCCTTAGCGGTCATTAGCTACCATCCGCCTTCGTATTAAATAACCCCGCCTCTTGTCTTCTCTCTGATTCCTAAGCTGATGTCCACTGTATCGGATTAAATTTGGGAGTGTGCATTTCTTTCAAATCCAAATCAAGTTATGCGACGTACCAATTAAAGGAACAAATATACAGATATTCGCACAGCCCCCAGTTACAGGCAGTGCCATATTTCCCCGAAAATCCGAAGACAAATTTCTTACTTAATAAATTGTCCGCCGATCATATGGCTTTCAATGTTGTAGTTTAAAAACGCATTTGCCGCCCATTGTGCTCAAATTTGCTAAAACCCTGTGGAAATGTGTAATATTGTGTTGTTGGCCCAGCCTTCGTGATAAAGTGCTATACGCTTTGAAAAGATCCATTATGTTATACGGCGGAAACGTCTTTTTACTAAACTCCTGTCAAGAAACATGCGTGATGGGTGGCTCAGCAGTCAATACAGTTGGGAGGCTAGAAAAATGGAAAAGTCAACAGCATTAATTATCCATTTAGTTTTTCTGCCGATGTAAAGGAGAAGAATATTAGGACTGGACTGTTATGGAAACAATGTTCGGCATATCTAGAAGTCAGTCAACGTTTGGGGACATCTGCTCTAACTCTAGTACAATTCAAAAGCACGGTTTTCAGAAAAGAAATCTCGGATCCTTAACGCTCTGAAATATTATGGGAATATCTGATGGTGTTTTACGGGGTTAAGGTGGGGTGGGGGTGACGAACACGTAGTAGAATTACCAATTCCATACCAGATGTGTATATGGTCAGAGATTGTCAGGACATCAAAAATGCAGACCATTACCACTTTCTTCTTGATCACCCTATCAAAATGGTCGGAAGAATCTGAAAATTAATGAGATCGCTCTGAACATTTCCGTACCAAACCAGAAATCAGATTTTCAAGCTTAATATACTTGTGTGACCCCTTTCAAATTCTCAAAGTCTGTTCATTTCCAGGTATGACACATACCAACGCATGTTTTGACTGATCTGAAGGATCACATTCATACTTCTATTACTATACCCAAAGACACTGAAAGGACCTGGCGCGGTTTAGCGCGGTTTCGGATCTCGATGCCGTAAGAATAGCGTGTCATACAAGATCTTCACATTGTCCGTATGACCAATCTCCGTCAAATGTGTGAGGGAAATACAATATACTCTAGAACGAGACCTAGACATTCATTTGAGGAAAATAATATTGGTCAGTTTCACGGATTTGGCGATATGAATACCAATATCAATGTCAGTGAAAACCGTTGACCGCTTCCCTCTCTCTCGAAATGATGTTCATATTTTATACCTGCGTGGGGTTTGGTGTCAAACGTGATTTTTGAATAAGGTCCTTCCGGGGTCGTGCTGATGGACACGAAAATTCTTATAGACAACGGTTGGATACCGAATGTCAATCCGCCTCTAGGTGGCGCCACCTGGAGACCAAGTTAAAATTGCATTTCCAGACAAGAACTTTTGAAAACCTGGACCGATTCTTGTATTTCCGAACAGTAACTGTTGAAGACCTGAACGGATTCTTTCCAAATTTGGTATGATTGTTTTCCTGAGTTTTTACTCTCGTCACAAAAAATGAATGTTTCCTTAACATACTAAAGGGATCCCTCCTCGGTCGTATTTGATCGACTGTATCTAGTTAATAAATCACTTTCAACTGATTCCCAGTGTTTGGAAAGGTATTAGGACCATTATCCTGGTAATTTTCTACTACATGTATATCTCTGTCGTGCCGGTCATCTAAAACATTATTGAAAAAATAGTTCATGAACAGGTGTATGATTTTTTGTTGGAGCAGGGAATACTTAGAGGTATTCAGCCTGACTTTAGCTCCACTGAAACATTTCTTCGTAGACTAACTGGATATTGGTACTATAAGATTCATACTGGAAATCTGACTGCCTTGAATTAAGGAGAAAGTTTGACACAGTAGATCACGATATATTGTTATTCAAACTTGACTTCTACGGGCATGGAAGCACACCTGGCTTTTTAACTACCATGAGAGCAGAAAGCAAATGACCGCTTCTCCAATATCATAGAAATGAAGACTGCAGATGCTCGGGAATCACTTTTGGGTCCGCTGCTATTTATTATCTTCATGAACAATGTTCTAGTTTGTTTTTGAGGACAGAGCAATAAATCATTTTGCATACAGACGATATTCTTGACGACTATCTCACTTTGCACGTAGGCCCACATTCTTAGTGAACAGCCATGTTTATGGCGATGTCTAGATCTGTATCTTCTGATGTGAATGGTACTTTATTATAATGTCAGTAGCTTATTCATGCTGTGAAATATTGTTTGCAGCTTTTATTTAGATTCATTTGACAGTTATTTTATCCTGTTTTGTCTGTTATTTTGTTGTCCATGTAGTGTAGTGATCTGAAGTATTCGATATTTGCAAGGAATCATCCTTGCAAATATCAAATACTTCAGATCACTACATGCACCTAAATGCTTGATTATTAATTAATTCAAGAACGCCTAGCATAAAGCAATTTTATGATATAAATTATGTCGCATCAGATGCAGTTTCTGGCTCAAATTTAGAAAGAATGATACAAGAAGAATGTATATTATGTTGCCTGAGCTGTCTAACAAATATATCCAGACTTAATATACGATTCAAAAACTTCGAGATAATCATTTTTAGTTTTGTTCAATGTGCAATAAATCATAACGAGGAATCAAACCGATAGAGCATTTTCTAATACAAATTACCAAGATCTTATGGGAAGTTGTTTGGAACACTATAGGACAAATGGAAATATAAGATTTAATTACAATAATGGATAAGACTAATCCCTAGGCAGTAATTTTCGTCGCATGAACAATACGAGAATGGCGTTTTATATACGAAAGATTTCATCAGTTAGGCAGCTAAAATGCTCATTACAATAACCTCAAAGTTATATCTATGTCACGTGAAACCTTCGAATATTTGCCCCAGTCAGTGCTCGACGTAAAGAAATCTGTCATCTGCAACGGAGCAAAATGGAGCTCAACATTTAAAGGAGAAATCGATGGTTCTCTGCAGTGATTAGGGCAAAAAATACGATTTTCATTCCAGTATACTGGATGCTGCAGTGTTTTCTATTTGCTTTGTAACTCATTGTCTGATGGATATTAATTATTCAAACTTAGCTCGCTTTAGGTGGACAATAAATACTGTAAGGTAAGAATACACATATTAGTCTCACGAAGACATTTTATGCGTTATTTCATGAAGTTGTGCTTTCCTCGCAAAAGGACTGATCTGTAACGTTTGAGATGATCACTATGGAAAACGACGACTGACTTGGATTGACGCCCTAAATGTGTATGATGTGTATTTCGCGATGTGATACTACCTTCGCTGTGACTGGTATCTAACAGTATTCTCTCTGAACTAAAATATGATTCCCTGTCTGGAACATGGGTTGGATTAACCCTACTTGACCTGGGGGTGCCAGTATGGCCCCTTAACAAAAATTATGCCCTATCTCGGGAACGACAAAAATGAAAGCTGATCATTCGCGACTTTTTAGTTTATCATATTCGAGTCATTTCTCAGCTATTTGCATAATCTCACAGTAGAGGATCATGGGTAAATTCAAGATGGCGGGCATGTGGGGTACCAGAAAAGTGATGTTTTCGCCATTTTCTTCGAAATTCCTGCTTTTCTTGGAGGAAAATTGGGCAAAATCTATTTTATTTCAAATCAGAGTATTATTTACTAATTTATCTTGCAGTTTTTGCAAAGAAAACACATAAACAAAAAATCGAAAAACCTGACCGAAAAACCGTCACTGTGGCGTCATCAAAGCGGCCATCTTGGATTTCTTTTTACATTTTCTGGTGGAGTTTAACCCAAGAGTAAAGTGTGGCAAGTTTCATCCCCTAGCTCAAGGGGTAAACAAAATATTTAGGGGGTGCCCGAATCCCCCCCCCCTCCCCCCCGCCCCCGGGCCAGGTCCCCAAAAGCCCAGGCCGTATAGGTTTCAGATACTACCGATATATTTTACTCGCATTTATGGCGAGATTAGGGGCATGTGATTCTATCCCAATTTACATTCTGTATACACATGATACGTGCTAAGTACGTACGGCTACCTCATGGCCTCTTGCGGCATCATCATGTCAGAAGAAGTGATCCAATGCAGTTATCGAACGATCAAACACACCTTGAACTGCCAAATACCTTTTAATTCGTTTAACCAGAAACCTATCCTCAATGCTTTAATGTGACTTGTCTATCATCAAAAGACAAGAGCGGAAGGACTCCAATAGAAATGAAGAGCAGGCCATCTATCCTGGCTTGAATCGCTGGAATAGAACATACATTAACACTACTTGCGTCAGTGTTTGTCGACACCACTATCAGTATCATGCATGAGATAAAGCCCAATTCTACTAGACATCTTTCCCTCTGTCTTCTGTCATGCATTCATTCGGAACAGCAGACAAACGACTCCTAGACACCGACATAATCAGTCATGAATTATAAGTGCAAAGCAGCAAAATACAAGCTAACAATTCTGTTACATGTATGTAGATCGATTGAGTATATCTTTCTGCCCTTTTCTTGTCCATCAGCCCACATGTATACACCAGAACGATGCATATATGGCGAAATGACAATTTATCAAATAACTACTCTGACCAACTATCTATTATGCGGTGTGTTATCCATCTCAATGACGGCAATACAAAAAAAAATACAGAAAAGAATTTTCCACCTGGAATGGTTTAAGTGGGTTCGATATGTATAAATGTATACTGTATCACTGGATCCCCATTGCCCGACATTTCCCGAGATTGTCACATGATATCAAGGTCATGGTCAGTGACAATTTCAATAAGTGATTGCTTACGACTCATTACTTTTTCAGGTATCAAAGAATACTGGAATAATAACTCAAAGAGTTAGATCTTTATTTGTTCGTTGCAAGTGAATAACTAAATTGATGTGAAATTCAGCCGCTACAACATTTTTACATTACTTGATCCAGTAACACTCTAACGATTGCTTTGAACCTATATGAGCTTTTTTCACGCAGGTGCTTTCGGAAGAGCATGTAGACAATTCCTTATTCCGCTGAGGTGTTGTGGTAACGATAATCAATCACTTCATAATGTGAAAATCAGATGTTATATGAAGGACGGATATCGTATATTTGTAATATTATCATAGTCTATTGCTGTTCGGTTCCACTTAATATTATATGGACGTAAAAACACAAAAACTATCAGGAGCCGCTGTAATAAATTTGAATAGATTTGAGAGGCGTAGGATCGTTAACGCGATGTGCGTATGGACAGCAAATATGAAGGTGGTAGAATGCTAGATGGCGATCGACTCGTGTTTTTATGTAACTTCTCCTTACGTTTCTCCCGGGGCTTTTAACTGATCCATGGATCGAGATTCTAGAGTATTAGTGTCATGCTGGTGATGGTATTACATCCCGGGATGTTTAAAAAAATAGAAAGGTTCAAAGTTACAACCGTGGAATATAGCTCTATTTTTTGCATTACCGTGATTACGGGCGCATCTAACAAATCTCATTAATTTTATCTCTTAATAGCTTATCTTGCGTGACATACGAAGGTCATCAAGACGTATTACATGCGCCAGTTGGCGTTCCGCTAATGATAGGTATAAGGCTAAAATAGCAGATAGAGCAGTGAGAAAATAAACTGATTTCGCACTGTCAGAATGTTTGGGTATAGACGTGACGTATCCAAAATAGTTGGGTCAAAGAGAGCCAAAATGTTGGTTCAAAATGGAATTTGACCCAATTTCTTTGGGTCTGTCACGTCTATACCCAAAAATACCTGGTCGATTTGATCCAATCTTTCTGACAGTGCGGAGAAAAGTCTTTTCAACGCACTACGGTTCCTTAAAGTATTCGCGTGATTGTTGGTGAACGGGAACAAAGTTCCTTCTTCTTTGGAATGGAATGAAACTGCTTTAACCCTATCTAGCCTGGGCGATTTGGGTGTATCGCAGCGTGGAGGTGGGGGGGGGGGCGGAAAGTGCCCCCCCCCTATATATTTTCTCTACCACTAAGGCTAGTGAGCTGTAACTTACCACACAGTATCTTGGGTTCAAGCTCTACCGAGAAATGTAAAAAAATCCAAGATGGCCGCCATGATGACGTCACAGCGACGGCATCTTCTCGGAAGCCATTTTTCGGCCTTTTTTGGGTCGATTTTTCAAAATTTTCATTTTTCCGATTTTTCTCTCGAAAAAAATCAAATAAAATATAGAATAATTAGTTTTGCATAAATAAAATACTTTCAAGGATTTTTAGACAAGGAAAATGTGAAGAAATGGAGCGAAAAGATTGAAAAACACGACTTGCGCGGATACAACATGGACGCCATTTTGAATTTACCCATGATCCTCTGCCTGGGGGTATATGAAAATAGGCTCAAAATAACTCCAATAAGATAAGCTTAAAAGTCACCAAGTTTCAGCCTCCTCGGTTTTGTCGTTTCGGAGCAGCAGAGAAAAGTTCACTAGGGGGAGGCACTTTCCGGCCCCCCTCCCCCCAGGCCAGGTAGGGTTAAAATGACGATCAGGACTAGAGTATCCTGTAAGCATGATTCAAAGGTTAAGTAATAGCTTCTTTCACCCAATTTGCAATGAATCAAAGTAATCAATAAAAATTAATAAAGAAGCATTCCCTTGGGTTGGATTAACAGTTTATTGTCTAGCAGTAATTGAGACAAATAGAAATGTCAACTTTAATGTCTATAAAGGACAAGATTACTCCCTAGATGATAACATTCTATTAACAAACAACGTTTGAAGGAATAGAACTTACAGATGAGGATATTTATTGGCCAATGAAGTGTTAATGCGATTATCTACCACATCTAGATGAAGGTGTAAAGCTGAACATATATCAGCGCTTGTGATATTCTACTGCAATACTTGGAGACTTGGACCTGAGGTGCATTCCACCTGGGGGTCCAAACTGACGGAACTACCTTTATTTAACATTCCTAAGTACTATATCTATACTGTTTCTCCAGGTGAGGGTTGTTTTGCAGAATAAATCTTCCGTTGGTTGAAATTTCGGTCTTCAATACCCTATTATGAGCGGCGAAGTTTTAACCCGGTTGAGTGGAGACCACTGTAAGCTGCGAATTCACAAGCCCAGTCACTGTGTGAGGCTTCACTATGTATTAATAACCTGTAACATGTTTATCATGTTTTAATTCCACTTGATTTCTCAAATGTTATAAAGGAAACTGGGCATGGTTGTTCTGAACGAGGCAAAGAAAATAACGGCGCTTCCATTGATGCTATGGTTGCTGAGATAAGGGAGCTTCATTTTATCCAATTTTGTTGAATTGAAAAAAAATATATAAACAGGAAAAGATCTTGAAAAAAATTTGAAGGTTTATTTTCTTGAAGTTATGTTCCACTCAGCAGTCACCAGACAACTGAAAGAAAAATCCAGAACTTCTCGAAAAATAATAGTTTGAATATGGAGGATCGTTTGATGTATAAAGATGTATTCAAATTCTTATAACTTCATTCATAATATACTCACATTTTTGTAATGCTGGAGTAAAGAGCTTTTCAATAATATGCCTATGTTTATTGATCGTGCACACAATTCCCACAAAGAAAGACAACACTACGTGGGCGGGGGCAAATCTGTTCAAGAGAGGGAGTGGGGTGGAGCTGCAAGTCGATAAGTATTGTCCAGATTAAAACAGAAGTATTAGCTCGTATCAATCAGAAAAAATGCTAATTGTGTAAAAGAACTGGGTTGTTGTCTCCAGCGATACTTAACAGAAGGAAGATTTTCATCATTAGAAAGTATATGCTCTCCTATTTCATTGTTTGCTTTATATTCCGTGTTTGAATTCTCGTTCTGCTTCTCCATTGTAAGTATAACTGGGGCCAATCATTTAAATGGAAATGAAATCGACCAAGCCAAGTTATCTGCCGCATCATCAAGCGTTGCTGAACACTCAGTCCAGAAGAATTTATTAAGTCTAGTAAGTTAAACATAAATCAGTAGATGGAATAAAAGATGTTTTATTCCGCGTGAATATTATTTCCAGTTTCCCGGTATGCACAGCTATTTAGATGTATATGCGTCAACAGGTGTGTCGCCTATATGCATCACTATGAACGCATCCCCCAAATCTTTGTCAGCCTTGCCCAACTCCAAGCATCTGTTACTACATCTATAATTCTAGTGCATCTCAAAATACTCCTCTAAAGGCGAACCCCGTTTTCCCGTAGTGGTGATATGGCAAGAGTGTAAATGAGGCTACACTCAGCTGCTTGGCGATGAAGATGTACTGTTAAATACGCTGTACCCGGTGTAAGTATTAGGGATGTTTGGGAAGTACGAAAAGAGTTGGACTAGGCGAATCAGGTATATACGGGTCAGGGGAAATGGCAAGATTATTCAAATAGAATCAGAGATGAGGGGGAGAAGTAAGCATCAGGAATTATTTACCATTGACACAAGGGAACATACATGCACATAGGCTAGAGCCTGGGAATGCTGGATGATGGAAGCTACATGTATGGCATTGGATTATATTATCCTGCGGGAATGGGCACGAGGGGATATACTGGCATATTTGATCGTGGAAAATAAGGGAAATATCAAGAGAGTTGATCACAGAAGACAGTGGGAAGCATGGGTGTGAATATGTACAATGAGGGAATTTACTGGGATAATAGAGAATAACAAGTGAAAATCCTTGGGGAAAGCACAGGTGTGTATAAGGCAGCGTATTTTATGACATTAGGTGAATAGGCACAGTAAAGGGAAAATAGTGGGATATTGCATGGAGGAAAATGAGAAATACTGGGTGATATTTACATGGCACTGGATTTATGATCTCCGGAAATAGGCAAAATGACGGGAAATATTGGGGTATTTTATTGGAGAAAATGAAAAGAAATGGGTGGAATAATTGGTGAATATAGAGATGATTAAGAGAAATAGAGGTAAAACTGGGGACCTGATCAAGGTTAGATGATATGGATACAGATGTAAAGAAAATATAATGGGGAATTACCATGGCTATGCGTCATTGGTATGAGGGAGCATGTGTAGGGCGGTGTGGGGGAACGCGTTGCACGGCATACTCTGTATAAGGGAAAAATAGTGGGATATTGCATTGAGGAAAATGAGAAATACTGGGTGAAATTTCCATGGCACTGGATTTATGATTTCGGGAAATAGGCATAATGACGGGAGATATTGGGGTATTTTATTGGGGAAAATGAAGAGAAATGGGTGGAATAATTGGTGAATATATAGAGACGATTAAGAGGATTAAGACTGATCAAGGTTAGATGATATGGCTATATATGTAAAGAAGATATAATGGGGAATTGCCGATGGCTATGCGTCATTGGTATGAGGGAGCATGTGTAGGGCGGTGTGGGGGAACGCGCTGCACGGCATACTCTGTATGGGACCTGATCAACATTAGATGATATGAATACAGATGTAAAGAAGATATAACGGGGAATTACCGATGGCTATGCGTCATTGGTAGGAGGGAGCATGTATAGGGCGGTGTGGGGGAACGGGTTGCACGGCATACTCTGTATGACCTGTGCCCATTGTAATACGATGGAGTGCCCAATCAAACCAACCAACCAACCAAGTACATTTGGCTCTGTGCTGCCATTAAGCGTTGAACAAGTGTCGGGGTGACAGAGAAGTTTGTATCTTTTAAGTGGCATAGCAATCAAGACTACCAAGAGCTCGCATAATAATGCGGAATATGTCCCAAGAGATGATTCAGGCTCGGTAACGCCGAGAGGATAGGATTTTAAATGTTGGTCGACGTTTTTCTATGTAACTCTTTGTTACTTTACTCTGAGGGATTTTTACTACCGTAATGCACTGATTATACTTCTACTGCTGCCATATTTGTGATATTACTTCGTCCAGACATGTCTCGGAAAAATAGAAATCGGCTCTTGAAAATGGATCCGAAGTTGCCGTCTAGGGTTTAATCCTTCTCCTTTTATTACGAGTTCCTCTTAAATCTCTGCAAATATCAGAAATGTCTATCTCCCAACAGCGTTCGTATTCATTCACTTGTCATTGAAGGAGCACTGGCGATCTTCGGGCATCGGTCTACCATGTGGAAAAGTGAATAACAAGTGTAAATCTAATACAATACTTGTTTTCGCATTGATTTTCTGGTCCAGTAGATCAGATGGCATAACAGCGCTTTATTTGTTTCTCTTGTTCCAGGATAATGATCGTCATCGATAATTGATTCCTTTAATTTTTTTTCTGTATCGTCACGTTAGGCCGATTCGGTTTTCCTACACAACTGTAGATTCGATTCTTCCCATGCTAAACAGGTAGCTTCTTCCAGAGTCACTTTGACCCCTTGTGCAACCAATTTCAATTTACTTTTGCAAACAGTTCAAATAAAGGCATTCAATCCCCGTATGAAAACGGTTTGTTAACCGATAAAAATCAGTCGAAACAAAAACATATTGGTTAGCCCCTTCTCCTTTACACACACCCGCCATCTTGTTTTAAAGTTCTGCAAGAATCTGCTTTTCTACAAATGTCGTTTGTATCCCTGTATGTGTGAACATATTTATCCATATGCACTATAGCTTTTATGCTTCTAAGTGTGGTTGTGGATTTTCAGGTTTGTTCCGGATTTTAATCCTTTACCGAAAATGAAGACCAAACCTGCCTCCAATTCATTATACCTACTGATGCCTTGATATCAGGAGTAGTACTCCTTCCTGCCGACACATAATACTATGACAGTTGATAAATGCGGATCTGTTACCATCCGCCTTCGTATTAATTAAGCCCGCCTCTTTTCTTCTCTCTGATTCCTAAGCTGATGTCCACTGTCTCGGATTAAATTTGGGAGTGTGCATTTCTTTCAAATCCAAATCAAGTTATGCGACGTTCCAATTACAAGAGCAAATATACAGATATTCGCACAGCCACCAGTTACAAGCAATGCCATATTTTCTCGAAAATCCGAAGACAAATTTCTTATTTAATAAAATATCCACCGATCATATGGCTTTGTATTTTAAAAACGCATTTGCCGCCCATTGTGCTCAAATTTGCTAAATGTGTAATATTGTGTTGTAGGCTTAGCCTTCGTAATATAGTGCTATACGCTTTGAAAAGATGCATTAGATTGACGGCGGAAACGTGTTTTTACCAAACTCCTGTCAATAAACATGCGTGATGGACGACTTCGCAGTCGATACAGTTGGGAGGCAAGAAATATGGAAAAGTCAACAGCATTATTTATCCATCCTGTTTTTCTGCCGATGTAAAGGAGAAGAATATTACGACCCTGGAATGTTATGGAACAATGTTCGGCACATCCAGAAGTCAGCCAACGTTTGGGAACATCTGCTATATATGCACAACTCTAGTAAAATTCACCAGCTCGGTTTTCAAAAAAGAAATCTCAGATCCTTAGCGCTCTGAAATATTATGGGAATACCTGATGGCGTTTTACGGGGTTACGGTTCGGTGGGGGTTGTGAAATATGAATATCTTGCGTGCATAAATAAATTAATAACTTTGGTCCATTGACGTTAATCCATTTTTATGCGGGTTCTAAGCGTGAGCGTGGTGTCTCATAAAAGAGTATGACCAACACGTAGTAGACTTACCAACACCATACCAGATGTGTATATGATCACAGATTGTCACGACACCAAAAATTAGAACCATTACCACTTTCTCCTTGATCGCCCTATCAAAATACCCAGAATAATCTGAAAATTAATTAGATCGCTTTGAACATTTCCGTACCAAATCAGTAATGGTGTGACCCCTTTCAAATTATCAAATTCGTTCGCAAACTACAAAGCAATTAACTGCTTCAGCTGAATGTTGCTGTTTCCGTCAAACGAAATTTGCAAAATGTTTAAAAAAATACAAAGTCGTTTTGTTAGCAGATATCTCATAACTCATAACCAGGAACTTGTTCAGCGGGTGCGGAGCGAGAACGGAACGTTTCGTCCCCGAGGCTCGCCCCCTGTACAGACCTTTTGGTCTTTGATATATGTTGGCATTGTGGGAAGTTGAAGCTGGGTCGACATCAGGCCTTACGGACTAGTTTTTTTTTGGTGTTAAATGCCGTCATTTTCATCTGACGACGATACAGCTCGCCAATCCCGAGTGTACGAGTTGTCACAGCGATACAGCTCACCAATTACCAATGTACGAGTTGTCAGAGCATATTTCTATCATAGCTCTCTAGATTTGTACCTAATACCGCTTATGCCGGTGCTAGAGGCCGTGTGGTCATGTCATCAGGGTTGCCACATGAAAACTGGTACAGTAAAAGCGCACCTGAGATACAACACATATCATGAATCGTTAGATTCTTTGTATGTGCTTTTGAATAGGTTAACCAGAAGACTATACTGTGAAGTCATATGGCTCTGTCAGTATGTAGGCTCCTCTTCCCACTTCCCTTATATGTGTTGTAATTTGTAATGTTTGTGCCTGAAAGAAATTATTTCACGCAATTTTACAGGCAAAATTCGGATTTTTATCACTATACAGATCCACACTTCAAACTCTGTGGTTAGAACTATACAGTGTACAGCAGCATACACTGACAAGCACCTTTATTCCATGCGCCTTGCGATTTCCTGGGGCTCCAATATGACCAATTTATTTTTCTAAGATATCGCTGTGTTGTCGGTTTCTTTCTCAATATTCTCTCGATTGATTAATAACAATCACTCGTTTCACTTCAATGAACAGAATGAAGGAAAACCTCGATTGAAGTAACAAGGAACTCCCCGTTTAACGTACTATAACATGCCGCGCCAAAGCAGGATTAAGGAATATATGCTGTATTAGAATTTCATCTAATGCGTTTAGCTACGATCTATAATTCTTCCCTAAAGCTACCTCGGACATATGTTCTGTAGCAGAGAACCTTCGCACATCTTAGAGAAATTATTGGCTTCCAAATACCTACATTCGTACGTCACTGGCAATAATGAATGATGCGAATTGGTATTTGGCTCTTTGATACTTTAGAGCATGCCCAATACCCGATAATCAATGAAAACACGAAGCCCGATCGCGAGTCATCACAGCTACTAGCACGACTGGGGACCCTGATGGCCCTTGTCCAGTTCTTGTATAAGTTCATTCCCTCATTCGAGTATCATTCATTTTGACTTTCAGCAGAGTGGGATTTTCTTTGTGAAATTTGATACATGCGTGGCCTCCTTTCATACCAAATTGATACAAATCTCCCGGTTAGTTTGTTATACAGTCGGATTTTGCCATACGCGAAGAGATTCATTCGTTGTAGGGGTTGTCATCCATAATAAGGTTATGGCGAATGAGTCGTTATATATCCTATCACATTGATTAAAGGCAGTTACAATGGCCACGTCAAAGGGATATAATTAAATATAGATCGGATGATTGACGGACGTAAATGAAAGCCATCAATAGGACACATTTCCTGGGACGTATGTACGGTTCAGGCAGTAGAGGGTATAGTATTTCTCTCACTGACCTAGAACCACGAATGTAAGATGACAAGGAACTCCGAGTCGACTCGATGGTCATCAAAAATAAACGCCTTTGCTGTCGAGCGTATCAGTTACCTGATCTGATAGTGCAGATTCTTTAACCCTACCTGGTCTGGGGGAGGGGGGGGGGGGGCGGAAAGTGCTCCCCCCTAGTGAACTTTTCTCTGCTGCTCCGAAACGACAAAACCGAGGAGGCTGAAACTTGATGACTTTTAACCTTATCTTATTGGGGTCATTTTGAGCCTATATTCATATACCCCCGGGCAGAGAATCATGGGTAAATTCAAAATGGCGGCCATGTGGTATCCGCGAAAGTCGTGTTTTTCAATCTTTTCGCTCCATTTCTTCACATTTTCCTTGCATAAAAGGCCTTGAAAGTATTTTATTTATGCAAAACTAATTATTCTATATTTTATTTGATTTTTTTCGAGAGAAAAATCGGAAAAATGAAAATTTCGGAAAATGGACCCCAAAACGGCCGAAAAATGGCTTCCGAGAAGACGACGTCACTGTGACGTCATCATGGCGGCCATCTTGGATTTTTTACATTTCCCTATAGAGCTTGAACCAAAGATACTGTGTGGTAAATTTCAGCACTCTAGCCTTAGTGGTAGAGAAAATATATAGGGGGCACTTTCCGCCCCCCCCCCCGTCCCCCCCAGGCTGCGATACACCCCAAATCGCCCAGGCCAGATAGGGTTAAGAAAAAACACACGTGCTTGGTATTGGTCTTGATAGGTTGATCAATGGGGACAATTATGTTTGGATTTGGAATTTGGTGTCTGTATCACATCTTCTGTTAACGGGTTCGGTTGTTTATGATCTTTAATCCACGCAACTATTTGGTTTGGAGCAGATTTACCAATGAGATGGAACCTCTCCATCCCGATTCCAGCAAGTTTTCTGCGACTGACAAGTTTCATGGCATTGTCTACCTTCTCCATATTTATGGAACTTGTGTTTTCTCCTTCAGGCATATGCGAGTAGACATACAAACTAGAGTACGGCACGGTGCGGCACTAACTTGTCTCAACATTAATCATTAGCTGAAACAAAGCCTGTGGTACATGAATACTGATTTGAATTGTTTTCTCCATTGGCTGGGTATGTAAGTCAACTCCCGATTATCGAGATGTTTATGCATGTATGAACTTGCGATAGATACAATGAAGTTCGTCTTCTCATTTAATTGCGAATATATATACGCTAAATTCCATATGGTCACGGACTGTTGATCAAACTTTTATTTCTTTAACTTCAGGCATGAGTAAGCAAGATATAACAGCGAGGAACGACAAAATACAGGATCAAATAAAAGCGATGAAACGCAAATGTCCCATGATGCGTGAGCTCTTTGTTCAGATGGACAGACAATACTTGAGGGAGAAATTTTCTCTGCGCACGCGTCTAGCGTGCAATATGCTCTCATCATCAAAGCTGCAGACCCAAGCATGTTGTTCCTCGCAATTCAGCAAATTCGAACAAGTAGTCCTCGACAAGTTGTAGGTGTGCTGATTCAAACCACTTGAAAACCATTACTGTAATGAATGGATGATGCAGATGGACACCTAATGTTCGGAGGCTGATATATACTATATACATGTATGTTTGTTTCGAGGGTTTGATTTACCATGATGCTATCTAAATCTGGGTCCAGCGTGCGCGTCAGTTATTAAAAGCTGTTTACATGGGTGAATGTGTCGAATGTAGCCAACAGATTGTATCATGGGCAAACGAGTCAATTATGAAATATTTTGGCTTCATTGCACATCCTGGAATCATGATGACAACGAAGTCGCCAGATGTCAGAGAGATAATTACTTTATGTTGTAGATCGGATATCCGTGGATATTTACTCTATTTCGATATGCTACATTTTTACTATGGCGTGGAGAATAACTTACAGTCCCTATGGATGTCGTGACCTTTATACACAAACTAACCCCAGCGGATCATGAATACTACTTTAATGTACGAATCAATATTTGTATATTACCTCTCAGTAGTAGGTAAAGGGCAAATTGAAGCCTATTGACCTCAGAAATTTGCATAATTGAGGAGGAAATGAGGAGGTGACAGCCAATCAGAAGCGAGTAAAATTTGACCTCAGAAATTTGCATATGACGTCACAGGGGTCACTGAGTGCAAGTGTGGGAGGTGGTGGTGGGTTCAAAATGGCGGCCTGTGGGTGGTGGTGGTGGGTTCAAAATGGCGGCCTGTAGGAGGTGGTGGTGGGTTCAAAATGGCGGCCTGTGGGTGGTGGTGGTGGGTTCAAAATGGCGGCCTGTGGGTGGTGGTGGGACCAAAATGGCGGCGCAAGGGAGCAAACGAGGCGGTGGGGAGGTCACGGGGAGAAAAAACCCTCACATTACCCTCAAAAAAACCTCTAAGCCATATAATAATAATAAACATAATCTATAGGTGTTGTACCATGTTAATAGGATCAGTCTAGCATCTGTACCACCCTAGGGTCGAGCGTTTATTGTCCCGTGTATCTCCGCAGAAAATCAACAAACAAAATGGCGGCTCCAGGATGGTGTGGGGACGCCCTTTCCACATCACGGCGTCGATCATAGCGCCATCTGCACACACTGACGCAAGGGAGACAACTCGTGTGGCCCAAGGGTATGGAAATAGCCGTTTTGGAGCTAGGGGAGTTACTACTGGTCCAGTGGGGTCATATGAGGTATCAAAGTGAAGCTTATGTGAGGGGGCATCTGATGGGCTGGGTGTGGGGTTGAACTAGCGTCATTCTGCGCATGCGCGGTGGCCCAAGGTTATGGAAATAGCCGTTTTGGAGCTAGGGGAGTTACTACTGGTCCAGTGGGGTCGAGTGAGGTATCAAAGTGAAGCCTAGGTGAAGGGGCATCTGATGGGCTGGGTGTGGGGTTGAACTAGCGTCATTCTGCGCATGCGCGGTGGCCCAAGGGTATGGAAATAGACGTTTCGGGATCTAGGGGAGCCACTATTGGTCCAGTGGGATCATATGAGGTATCCATGTGAAGCATTCGTGAAGGGGCATCTCACTGGACTAGTGGGTTGACATAGCGTCATTCTGCGCATGCGCGGTGGCCCAAGGGTATGAAAATAGCCGTGTTGGGAGCTAGCGAAGCCAATAATGGTCCGATGGGGTCGTATGAGGTATCAAAGTGAAGCATTCGTGAAGGGGCATCTCACTGGACTAGTGGGTTGACATAGCGGCCTTCTGCGCATGCGCGGTGGCCCAAAGGTATGAAAATAGCCGTGTTGGGAGCTAGCGACGCCAATAATGGTCCGATGGGGTCGTATGAGGTATCAAAGTGAAGCCTAGGTGAGGGGGTTACACTAGGGTGTCGTATCCATTCTGCTGCGCAGGTCACGTGGGGGTTGTGACGTCACTTCCGGTTGGGGTGAATGGGGCGTGACTTTGGGTACATGTCTAGACTTGTTTGTGTGTGTTGATGTACTGGGGGGTTTGTTTTTTTCCCCACAATGGCGTTCACCTTCGGACGTGGTTTGGTGGGTCTGCGCACAGACGTCACTTCCGGTTTTTCACTAAAACTACCTCCAAACCCAGAAGAGTTCCAACGTTCAACCCTCCGGGGTGTTTTCCCGCCCCCGCCCCGGCGCCCCGCAGCGCGCGCGGGTTCTCCGGCCGCAGCGCGCGCGTCATCCCCGGCAGTGCCCGCGCGCGCGGGTCAAAAGGTCAAAGGTCACGTCCAGGTCAGACGGTCCAATGTGAATAACGACAAGTTCAGCAATGTTCATACAGTTTATTATCCCCAATGTTACATCATACCCAGGCTGGGGGAGCCGCCCTGGGTATGTTTAGTATGTTCACAGCAAAACAAAATTGAAATATCAAACACCATGTTTTAACGCACCGTCACATTTAATGTTTACTGAGCTCAAGTCAATGATCAGCATGTAGACATAGAGAGTATGTACGACATGTTATGGTATTCATCAGTGCACGAGTGACGCATTCAACCCATGGCTGTGGTGAATCACCTTGGTAAGGAAAAATGTAACATTGGTCACCCTCTTCACTGTCCACTTGGTGTTGGGTCGTTGTTGTTGGGCCCATCCCAAGACATCCAATTGTTCCACTTGGTCCAGCATCATCTCTAGTGACCTCCGGTTAATGATGGTAAACGCTTGGTCGTACACTGGGTGGAGGGCACTGGAATAGAAATAGCGCAATTCACCCGTCATCTTATGGCATAAGATGTACCCAAATGCTACATTTAATGTGAAGGCCGTAGGTTGGTCATTGAAGATGGTTTCCACGTAGCTGCGTAGACGGGTGAGCTTGGTCAGTGGGAAATTGTAGATATCTTGAATAGGGCGATGACCGTGGAAACAGTGCCGTGTCATGGTCCAATGGCGCCGAGAGATGTCACTCTCTGGATCATATTCGGGAAAGAGATCGCTAGGAACATTTATGGGCTCGTCCAGAAAATGTTCGATGTATGGCGTATGACTCGAAACCGTAACGGTGGGGTCCGGTTGGAAATCCAGGCTCTTCCCAACTGTGGGTATAGGCGGGCTCTCCGTCATCGCATCACCAGTGGCGTTCGTCTTCCCGGGCTTATCTTCACTGGGTCTGACCTTCCGCGGCTCCTCTTCAGTAGGAAGTTGTCGCCAAAACCGTGGAGACGGGACATGAATCAACCGTTGGTGTCGCAGCAACTGACTGCTTCGTTTGAAGAGTTGACCACAATCCTTACATTGTTCCGTCGCGCCCTCGTGGAATGAACGTTCGTGGCGCAGTAACTGATCCTCCCGATTAAATGACCGTGCGCAGGTTATACAAGTATACCGTGCATCGTTGTGGGTGGAGGCCTCGTGACGTCGTAAATTATCTAGACGAGTAAACTGCTTCTGGCAAGTTGTGCAAGTGAACATCTTGGTGGTTGATAGCGTGTCTGATGAAATGGCAAGGCCGCTTCCCTTTTATAGCACGCTAGCTGGTAATCTATTTTTAGCACACTCTACCCCAAATCGAGGATGGAGACTGGTGTACTGGTGTACGACTGAGCCGCATTGCGCAGACGCGAAGTACCCGGATGATAGACACGGACGTCACCGATCCGAAAAGACACGGACTTTACCGAAAATACACGGACTTTAACGAAAAGACACGGACGTACCCGAAAAGACACGAAGGTGAACGCCATTGTGGGAAACCCACACAGACAGGTCAGTACATGCATTCCTATGATGTTCACGCATAATAAAAACGATTGACCTGTAATCTGTGTTGTTGTTGTTGTTGCTCCCTTTTTTGGACTAACCCATCAGAATAGTACGTATCACGGACTACACCCGTAGAGCTACATCTGGTCTATAAAACACGTCTCTCTGGATCCTACACTTTCATTTCTACGGTTGCAGAGCCATGGCGGAGATCCAGCCCTATGCGACTCGAATTTTACAGCATGCCACCACGGGTTACCGAGCAGTGGTCCGGTCCATGTTTGCAGATGGCGACGACAACGAGGGGCGACGCCAGATCTTGAACGAGTTCACAGAAGCGGTCCTCGACAGAGTGCACTCGATGGAGAGGTGTGCCATCACTCACCACTACTGGACTATGACAGCCATCGTTGATGCTCGGGCTATGGACCAGGAGCGCTCACACCGGAACCAGCGCCGGCTGGTTGGCCTCACACTAGTCTGTGCCCTATTGACCCTGGCGCTGTGGCATTGACAGTATAAATACGAGGGTCAGACAGAGTGTGTGTCATTCACCGATCGTCATTGGATCAAGCATGTCACCCGTCCTACGAGCCATCCTGCCCCTTACACTCCAGGTGGGATTACACGTCTATGAAGATAAAATCACCCTCGTGGAAGACCGTGGAGATGTTTGCTGGTCGCCCGCTGAGACCGTATCGAATACGGTGACGCTACCTCGTGACGGCTGGACCAAATTTAAACGCGTGTTGAGCGGCGAGCTCGATGGACACGTCATCCACATAGACAATGCCATCTACGTATACCGTGGACCCTTCTTCCCACGCCTGGGCCGCTACCAAGACCCTACGCGAGGCTTCACCCTAGCCCCCGATCTGTGGACAGCCTTGGAGAAAGTGGTGCCTATTGTGGACCAGCTGTTTACACCGGACGAGCGATCATCAGACGAGTTGGAGTGGGCTCGTGCCCTGAGAGAAGCGGCGGCAGAACCCCATGAACAACTACATGAACCCGACGACGATGCCATTGATTACCCGGCTAGACTCAGTCAGCCCAGTGACATGACCACCTGATCCTTTGATCTCACGAAGTTCTCCCTATAAATACGAGAGACAGTCAAATCTGGTACCATTCACGTACTGACCATGACGGAGCATATAATACTGGCGTATCTCAGCTTGACCCCCGAGGTTTTCCTGCACGTGTATGCGGATAAGGTCGATATCATGGAGGAGGTGGGAGACATCTGTCATGCGGACCCTACACAACCGTGCCCGGCTCACGTTCGTCTGTCCCGGGCGGGCTGGACCAAATTCAAACGGGTGTTGTCTGGTGAACTGGACGGCGACCTCATCCACTTGTGTCACGATGTGTACATCCGACTCGGCCCTTTCTTTGCTCAATTGGCTTGGCTAGATGGGGGTACAGTGCATTTTACCCTTCACCCTGATCTATGGTCTGCATTGGAAGATGCCGTGGTAGATGTGGATGAAGTGCTTATCAAGCG